>CM053028.1:101113648-101166148 GCA_028564925.1 Lithobates sylvaticus | reverse complement strand
TAGATCATACATGAACTATTAACCACTTCATCCAGATATATAACTCCTGCATGCAAGATGTTAAAAAAATATATAAAATACAGAATAGTGAATAAAAACATAGGTACATATAGAATATATACAGTACACATATGGGTAGATGGATGCTGAAGAGAACATTACTGACACAATATATAGACTATTAATGGCTTCTTACTAATCCATATAAATAATTAAAAAAAAAAATATATAAATGTATAAATAATAAAACAATAAATATATATATATATATATATATATATATATATATATATATTCTGTTAAAAGTACATTTTCGAAAACTGACAGCCTACTAATATTTAAATGGATAAAATAGAAAAGTCCCATTTTAACAGAGGGACACTGGAAGCTCTAGCAACCTTAATTGGCTTTTACTATCAAAGTGTTTAGTTCAGTGTTTTTTTAGACTGAATTGATGTTAGTAGTAAAGTATTCATTCATGACTTTTTGTGCACAGAATTAAAATTGATATGGCTCCTGTTTATGATTCATATGCAGTTAAAAAAGGGGAGAAGAGCAGATAGGATTTGGTAGCATTAGGGTAAAAGGTCACCAGGAAAGATTAGGGCTTTTTGATGGCACAGACAAGATGACTATTTGGGAATCTTATTGCTAAGCCTATCAAGGGAATTCCAGAGCCAGGAACAAGCAGCCTCTAGAATGTAGCACCTGTGTGCTAGACTTTAGAACAGTGTCACTCAGGAGGTCAGCCTTCTTGTTGACTTTTCCCCTACAGTCTGCTTAATGACAAAGGATGGGAAGGTTGCTGGAGTCACGTTTTGGGGGGCTGAATGGCTGCAGTGCTGTAATAGTAAGTGTAATGGGGATATGTACAGAGAGTGAGATTCACTGGGGTGTAAAAAAGACACAGGTTCTGCTTGTGCTATTTACAGAGGAAAGGAAGCTGAAAACCCCTGTAAAGCAATCAATATAGACCTGGAGTCTTCATTTACAATGCTGGATTCTGGAAATGAGGCTTTTCTCTTGATAAGTGCAGGTTAAGAAGACACCTGAGATAAACTCCTTTCTCTACTGCTCTGATGGGGACTTAGATAGGGAGCATCTCCCACCTTATCTGCTCACAGATTAATTGCTTGTGCTGTTTGTGTATAATAGAAAGGAAACTGTAAAAGGACTTAATTATCCCTAGTGGAAGAGCAGTGCTTATTGGGATGCATTATACAGCTCTTCTCCCTTTGAGGATGTTGCCTGATGTCCTGGGATTTATAAATAACAGGACATCTATGGATATTTTAAGGGGATCACTAGAGCATTGCATATGGCAGCCACCACATAGAATGCGATGCCCTATAGCAGAGGACCCCAGCTTTTGTGAGCATATTAGGTAGAGTACATAGAAATTTGTGGCTTTCGATTACATCACTTTTAAAAGATGTAGTATCGGAATTTTGAATTCAATATACTTGGCTATATACTCAGCAATTGTTTTTAAAATGCTTTTAGTTACAAATGTTTCCTGTTTTTCAGGAGCCAAACAATAAAAAAAAATGATTAATATCTTATTATTGTGAAACCTTATGTTTCCATTTACATTTTTGGAGGGGATGATAATAATATGTACTAATGTGCCCCATACTTATTCTGCTGGGGCAGGGGCATATATCTGAGGACCCCCATACAAACCCCAGCATTCCTTTTGACAGGATATAGGTAAAAGTCCCCGTTCCTCAACATAGGTACAAGGTGTATTGAAAGGGGGGAAGGCTTGTCCACCCCCCTTGCCAGTTTTCCTCCCAATAATGAATGACATGTGGCCTGGTGTGGTTCAAGAGTGGAGTGGACACTCACTGCCTTCCCTTTCCTGACCACACAGGCTTCATGCCTGGATAAGGGCCTGGTTGAAATTTTATGAAAAACCCCATGCCATTTTTTTAATGTGCACCCCTATCCAGGCATGTGAGCATGTGTTCCCCGCCTCACCTGAACCACACCAGGCAACATGCCTTTCAACATTGGGGGGGAGGGTGATTTTCAAGGGAGGTGGACAAGCCTTCCATTCTGCCTTTCAACATTGGAGGAGGGGGGGACCTTTGCAGGGGGGGGGGGGCTTGTAGGAATATGGAAGCCTGCTTTATAATAAGGGGGCCTCCAGATATACTACATTACTACCCCTTATTACTCCTTCCCCAAAATGATTCAGAAGTAAATATCGACAATAATATTGTGAGAAAGTCCATTACTACAAATGCCATAAAAAATGTAAACAATGCCCCCCTTGTAAATCCATCATCAATCACGTCATCTTGCTACGTCATTCCATCATTAATCATATTGTCCTGACGATATTTCCCCACTGATTGACGATGCTGCGCCACCACACTGCTGCCGCTAAATGACAAATCCCTGGCACTGCTGCCATGTAAACACAGTGGTGGGGGTACCAGGTGATGTCATTGATGTCATTGGATATCACTTAGGATCCCCAGCCTTGGTGTTTAGATTCTGTAGTTCTGTCATAGGGTGACAAAACTGCATATATATATATAGCATATATATATATATATATGTATATATAAACTGCATATATATATATATATATATTTTATATATATATATATATATATATATATATATATATATATATATATATATATAATATATATATATATAAATATATATAAAATATATATATATAAATATAAATATATAAGCAAGCAGACACACATGCTCAGTTTAGCAGATCTTTATGCAAAACTGAAAACTGGATATGAAAAGCACAAGTAATGTTTGCACTGTAAGCAAGGTTGGAGTAAAAAGGTAAATTGAGCTGCTAAGTGGCAGGGAGTGGCTACAATGTCAGGGGACCCAGCAGACACTAAAATAGAAAAGCGAGAGAGTAATGGAGTCACTTTTGTTTGCAGAGTCCTTCAGGTAAGGTCAAGCGAAGTTCTGAGCTCCCTCCCCTGCCTGACACTTTTTTCAGATAACATGAAAATTAACTTCAGCACAAAGCAGGAAGAGATTATTGTTGTTTTTCCAAGCATTCCGAAGCAATATAATACTAATAAAGTCTCAATACTTCAACCAGGGTACTGCTAAACGTGTAAAACAACTGAGCTCAATAAAGACGATTTTCATATTTACATTGAAAACAAGAAGAAAATAACAGCTTAAGTCGTGCTGTGTACTTTTACAGTTTACAACTTTGCTAGCAAGATGTGAACTTTACCCAGTTACTTCCCATGTTTGAATATGAGTCGGACGGTGTATGTGAACATGAAAGCCATTGGCTAAAGTTCACACCTGGTACAACATCCTGTAAGAAGAGACTTCACTATTAGTCACCTGGCTTCCCAATCAAATACTCATTCTGGAAGGATGCCTTGAGTCCTACTGTAAATTTTATCCATGCTGCATTCGTCATCCTTGTAATAATCTGGCACAAATTCTGGATATTTTGTATTTCCTTTTACTTTACATGTCTTTGCTTTACAGCATAATATTAAAGTTGGCTTTTCAGTAACTTTACAAGTCTGCAAGCGATGGATTAGGTTTTTGATGATCCCAACCGCTATGCTACTGCTGAAGCAAGGTTGCATAGTTTACGGGAGGGCAAACGTTCTGTTGCTGAGTACACAGCTGAATTCAGACGTTGGATCACAGATACCACTTGGAACCCAGCAGCGCAAAAATGTCAGTACCACCAAGGGCTTTCTGAACAGGTAAAAGATGAGCTTGCCAGAGTGGAGACTCCTAATGATCTTGAGGCCTTCATCCAACTATGTATCCGAATTGATCAAAGACTTAGGCCCCTTTCACACATGCGGACAGTATGTCTGTATTTCATCCATCTGTTTTCGGATGAAATACGGACATACATGCATGCCTATGGGATAGCGGGTGTCAGCGGATGAGCATCCGCTGACACTCGATATCGTCCGCCTCAGCTATGGTCTGATTCTGGAGACGGAGGAAAACCCTATTTTTCCAACCATCTGCAGAGCGGATCGGATAAACACGGACAGACGGTCCGTGTTCATCCGATCCCCCATAGAGGAGAGCGAAGATCTGACAGGGCGGTCCCTGCGCAGCGCGTAGGGACCGCCCTGTCATCCGCCGGCTCAGCGGGGATCCGCGGAGCGATCCCCGCTGAGCAGCGGATCTTCACGGGGCGGAACATTACGGATCCGCCCCGTGTGAAAGGGGCCTTACATAAATGAGGAAGGAGAGACTGAGAATGTTTTTAAGTAATAGTGGCATGCGTTTTTCTGCTAGTCAATTTGTTCAGAAGGATCCAAGATTTTCTCCAGTTTCTGACACAGCTGAACCTATGCAGGTTGATGCAATTAAGAGATCCATTTCTACTCAGGAGAAAGACAGAAGACGTTCAGAAAACCTGTGTTTATATTGTGGGGACTCTAGGCATTACGCAGTTAACTGTCCTAACAAGGTTAGAAGAACAATTGCGACGACTGATGTGATCATGCCTGAACAAATAAACTCTATTACCCAGTCGATCTCCCCATTGATTCATGAAGAGAATAAAGTCAATTCTGTACTATCTAATTTTATCATCCCTATTAAACTCATCTCTGATGGTATTGAAATTCCTTGCTCTGCTATGCTGGACTCTGGGGCTGGGGGGAACTTTATGGACATAGAATTTGCCCACAATAATAATGTCCAAACAATAAATAAGTCTGCTCCTTTCGATATGGAGACGGTCAATGGTTCACCCTTAACTTCAGGACCTGTTACCCATGAAACAGTGCCTTTGGTACTGCAATTTGAGGCTAACCATGATCAGTTTTCAGCTGATTACGTCACCAAAATGTCCTGTCATCCTGGGAAACACAGATTATAAACTTTACATCCCCCTTTGCGAGGAATTCTGTAGAGAACATTGACAAACAAGTTCTTTGCTGTTCAAGGAATCACAGGTGGATGTTGTTACTAAGCAGTCATATGACAACCTGCCTGCGCAATATCATGAGTTCCAGGATGTCTGTGATAAGAAGAATGCAGACCAGTTACCTCCTCATCGCCCATATGATTGTCCCATTGAACTGCTCCCAGAGGCTAAAATACCTTTTGGTCGCCTTTTCAATCTTTTAGAACCTTAATTAAAAGTTCTAAGGGAATGGATTGATGAGAATTTAGAGAAGGGCTTCATTAGACCCTCAACGTCTCCTTCAGGGGCAGCCCTGTTCTTTGTTGCAAAGAAAGATTCCACCTTGCGTCCATGCATTGACTACCGGGACCATAATAAAATCACTATTAAAAACCACTATCCAATTCCTTTAATCTCTGAAATGTGAAAAGACTCTGCTCTGCCAAAGTCTTCACAAAACTAGACTTACGGGGGGCATATAACCTCATCCGCATGCGTCAAGGAGACAAATGGAAAACCACCTTTAGAACCAGATATGGCCATTTTGAGTCCTCTTTATGCCTTTTGGCATCTGCAACGCTCCTGTCACTTTCCAACACTTCATCAATGATGCTTTTGGATACCTATTGGACCAGTTTGTGATTGCTTATCTGGATGATATTCTCATCTTTTCTAATAAGCTGGAGGAACATCGCAAACATGTTTGCACTGTCTTTGAAAGGCTAAGGAAGAACCAACTTTATATTAAATTGGAGAAATGTGAGTTTGGACAAACCCAGATGCAGTTCTTAGGATATATTATTTCTCCTAAAGGAGTAAGCATGGATCCTGAGAAGATCAAAGCAGTGGTGGATTGGCCTGCCCCTAGAAATGTTAAAGAGATACAACGATTTTTTGGTTTTGCCAACTTCTACAGAAAATGTATAAGAAACTTCTCTAAAGTTATAGCACCAATTACACAGCTGACAAAGAAAGGGATGTCCTTTGTGTGGTCAGCTGAGACACAGACTGCTTTTATTAAGCTAAACACTCTTTTCACTTCTGCACCAATATTGGTACATCCAGATCATGAAGCTCCTTTTATAGTGGAAGTTAGACATGTGCAATTCGTTTCTTTTTTTTTTCGTTTGTTCGTTTTCATACGAATGAACGAATCGTTAGAATCGAACGAATCCGAATAACGAATCGTTCGAAACGTACGAATCCGATTAACGAATCGTTCGAATCGAACGAATCCGAAAAACAACGAAAATCCGAAAAAAAATAATTAGAAACAACGAATGTACGAATGAAGAAAATCCGAAAACAGGAATAACGAAAATGAACGAAAAAATTCGTACATTCGTAACTTTTTTTTTTGTTGAATTGGTAATTTTCCGTGTCCCTTACAATGGTGCTGCTTAACGTGCTTCGAATAGATTGAACGAAAAAATTTGTACATTCGTAACTTTTTTTTCCGATTCGTAACTTTTTTTCGATTCGTAACTTTTTTTTTTTTTGTTTAATTGGTAATTTTCCGTGTCCCTTACAATGGTGCTGCTTAACGTGCTTCGAATAGATTGAACGAAAAAATTCGTAAATTCGTAACTTTTTTTTTCGATTCGTAACTTTATTTTTCGATTCGTAACTTTTTTTTTTCGATTCGTAAATTATTAAAATGTAATAATAGCATACACATTACATAAAATTATGAATTATGCTCCGATTACGAATCTACGAATGTTACGAATGTACGAATAAATACGAATGCTAAACTAACGAAAAAACGAATCAACTAAAAAATAACTCTTACGAATGTACGAATCGTTACGAACACTAACACCGACGACTTACGAATGTACGAATCGTTATGAATACGAACACCAACGACTTACGAATGTACGAATCGTTACGAATCAACAGAAACGAAAAAAACGAAACAAAAAAAAAAAAAAAATTCGGAAACGAAAAAAACGAAACGAAAATAAACACATTTTTTTGTTGTGCACATGTCTAGTGGAAGTGGATGCTTCAGACTCTGCTGCGGGAGCTATCCTTTCTCAGCGAAAAGGAGAAAAGATGCAGCTTCATCCTTGTGCGTATTTCTCTCGCTTAATGTCATCAGCCAAAAGAAATGATGACATCGGGAATAAGGAGTTACTGACAATTAAGGAAGCCTTTTCTGAATGGAGGCATCTTCTGGAAGGGGCTAAGCATCCAGTAACTATTCTCACTGATCATAAAAATCTAGAATTCATTTGTTCTGCCAAGAGGATGTCTTCTAGACAAGCACATTGGTCACTGTTCTTTTCCAGGTTTAATTTTATCATCTCGTATCAACCTGGTTCAAGGAGTGGTAAGGCCGATGCATTATCAAGGATGTTCACTGAACCATGCCAGGAAGACAACCCTGAATGTACTATCCTGCCTCAAAAGAACTTCATAGGGGCCACGGGTTTCAAGACATTCTTGAGTTTCCTAAAGGAGGGGTATGAAGATGACCCTCTTCTCAATCATCTGCCTACGGATATTAACCTTTTGTACAAGAATGGCTTTTGGACTCATGCACATCTGATCCATTGGACAACCCTGCCTTGTGTCTTGATTGCTGTTGAACCTTGACTCCTTGCTCCTCCCATTAACTTCCTATATAAGCCTTATCTCAGAACTTCTTCTTTTCCAGGTTATTGTGCCTTCTCAGCCAGTGCCTTGCTCTTGTCTTCCCTGCTGCCTTCTGTATTTTGCTACCACTCGTGATCAACCCTTGGCCACTGGCATGTGAGTCCGCTCTGTCTGGTAAGAGTATACATCTATACTTTCTTGGTGGAAGATATACTACTTCTGGCGTCTCAATAACCAGTCACACTCTATTCTACTATTCAAAGTGTAATCTCAAGAGTGGATCCTAAGTCCTTTACATTTGTGGACATTTTCTCAAATGAGCTCACTATAGTGGTGATTTCACGTTTTCACTGTTTCAGTCACTGGGCTTCATTATTATTAATTTCTGGTATACAGTATTATTTTTCCTGTATACATTAGTATTTCATGTTTACACATCTTTAATGCACTGTATAGTTGTCAGGGCCTTTTCTGAGCTGGCCACTCAGCTGTTGGCTAATTGCAAGCTCCTATCTCTCCACAGTGACTCACCTGATATCCTGCTCGTCAGTCCTGCCTACTTAAGCCGTCCAGTCCAGATGATCTCTGCCCTAACATTGGTCACATCTCTAGAGGCTCTCTCCTGTGTTCCTGTTAAAGACTTGCTTGGCTGACATTCCTTCTGGCTCCAGATCCTACTTGCTGTTCTACTACGCTGTTCCCTGGGTCCCTGACGTTTTAGCTTTTCTGACTATCCTTTCCGGTTCCTGGCTATGTTTTGACTACGGTTACTCTGTTTACCTTTTTTTATTATTATTATTAAACAAGTCTGATTTAACTGTACTTCTGTCTCAGTCTGCTTCATGTTTTCTGACAATAGTATGTTGGATTTTTGATGGTTCTCAGCGCTACACTGTGTTTTCGCATTTTCTTTTTACTTTGTTTTAGTGTTAGCAGCTTTACATATGATTGGTTAAGCGCAGTCATTTCCCAAACCTTTCCATATAACCTCTATCAGATTTTTGTTTTTGCCATCTGTGTCCCATTGCAGAGATTTTCCTTCACTTCCTGTCCTGTAGTCAAACAGGAAGTGGGAAGAAATCACTGCAAATTAAAGAGGAAGTAAAGCCTCCTCAAAAAAAAAAAAAAAAAACGGAACCTGCAAGGCAAAGGCATAATGATCTAGTATGCATAGCATACTAGCTCATTATGAATGACTTACCTGAGAACAAAGCCCCCGAATCGGTCCTCATCCACGACCGTCTCCGGCGCCGTCAATCCCGGAGTGACTTCCGGGTCTCGCCGCTCCATTGATGTCATTCGCTGGAGCGGCGATGACGTCACTCCCGCGCATGCGCACGAAAGCAGCATATAGCCGTGATCTCGGCATGCGCAGTGTGCCTGCGTGCCGCTGTCTACGGCGCATGCGCCGTAGACAGCGATGCCTCTTTTTTTCTAAATATCTCCTAAACCATGTAGGTTTAGGAGATATTTATTGGACCTACAGGTAAGCCTTAATCTAGGCTTACCTGTAGGCCAAAGTGGTTTGTAAGGGTTTACAACCACTTTAAGGGAAATCCTTGGGGACCCCCAAGTCACCAGAATCCAGAATAGTGTCCCCATTTCAAAATGCTATTACTTTTCTGGGGACAACCCAAAATTTGGGATTTTCTTTTACTTTCACTTTCAATAATAATGGTAAACATGACAAATAGAGAGGGTGAATCTGCTTAACGGGAGCACAGACAGCAATACAAACCTAATCCTATCCAAAACTAGAAAAAAAGTTTTGCCTTTAGTTATACTTTAATGCATGGCATTTTAAACAGTTAAAGGGGCTGTAAACCCTTGTGGTTTTTCACCTTAATGCATTCTATGCATTAAGGAGAAAAACCTTCTCTCATGCTGCAGCCCCCCAGTGACCCCGTTTTACTTACCTGAGCCATGTCTTTCTCACCCCAGGGACGAGCACATCAGCTATGGCTGGTGTCTCGTGTTCTGATTGGATAGATTGATAGCAGAGCAGCCATTGGCTCCCACTGCTATCAATCAAATCCAATGACGTGGGCGCCAGGGGGCGGGGCCAAGTCCTGCTGTCTGTGTCAATAGATGCAGCAGCAGGACACGGTAGCGTGCTCGCACGGGTGTCCCAAAGGAGAGCGCTTCTCCGATGGGGCACTCAAGAAAAGGAGGAGCCATCAGCGCCGCTAAGGGACCCCAGAAGAGGAGGATCGGGGGCCACTCTGCGCAAATCCAACTGCACAGTGGAGGTCAGTATGATATGTTTGTTATTTAAAAAAACAAAAAACGATGGTTTACAACCCCTTTGAATAGCAGATATAGCTGCAAAATGTGTATGGTTCGACAGGTAAAACCAGTTACAGAGCAAGTCCAAAGAGCATGTTTTGATTGACATTTATTAGGAAAATGTGTTTATTCATTTTTTGGGTCATATATAGACTTTTAACCCTTTTTCATCCATTTGACCTGTTTGCTTCTTTATAAATAGCTCCACTTTTTGAGACATAGTAACTATAGGATTTATTATTCTTTCACATAAATGGTTGCATATTTTCTGTCTTTGCAGATGTTTATCCAAACAGAAGGTGTTTAAAGTCTCATTTAAATCCAATAACTAATTTCCAACTGGGAGTCATTTACTTACTTCCCAACTTTAAGTAGGTGGAGTCATTTGCCAGCTTTCTATATCTCTCATAGACTCAGAAACTCTGCTGTATTGCTATTCTCCAGCCGCTGCAGGTATCCAGCACTTCCGGGTGTGTTGAATTTATGCTTCCCCATCACGTGCTGCTTTTCATTTCGCCAGCTTTTACTAATTACACATTACACATTCTAAAGGATTGCCCTCCTGAGTCCTGTCCCTGAGCTACTTACTACAGGGGGTCCCCTACTTACAAACATCCGACTTACAAACGACTCCTACTTACAAACGGAGACAACAGGAAGTGAGAGAAATCTACCCCTAGGAAGGAAAATTCTCTCCTGTAAGAGTTAATATGGGAAAAAGGTGTCTCCACTGAAGCTTTATCACCAGTCCATGTTTCCCTAACAACCCAAAATTTTCAAAATCCAATTGTCATTGGGACAGAAGGTGAGGTAAAATCTTCTGAACAGGGGCACAGACAGATGTTACAGGGGTGATAACCCTTCTCTTTGTTATCTAAAAAACTTAAAAATAGATTCTTTGTCTGGAGCTACACTTAAAAAATGTACCTGTTCCGACTTAAAACAGATTCAACTTAAGAACAAACCTACAGATCTTGTTTGTAACCCGGGGACCCCCTGTATATTAAAAATAAAATAAGAAATATACATATTGTACTTATCTGTAGCCTAAATACTGGAATTTGCACTTAAAACTGTAATTTTGTAACTTTTGGAACTGCCAGTAAAAACTTGGCTGTGCCAGTAAATTTTGGGTGTCGTGTCAGTAAACTTCAATCTGGTAGGTCGGCAACCCTGACGGTTAGTAGAGCCGTGAAAGGCTCCCAATGCACTATCTTGTCTATGATATACTTAGAAGGAGGGATTGTATAAATATAGGCTTAAAATTTACATGTTTGCACATGTTACCGCCTGTAGAGTCACATGGACTTCTAAAAATACCCAATACCAATACAGGAATGGGGTACCATATAACTCACTCCACTTCCTCTCATCGGTCAGCACTGGTGCTTGATGATTACGCCTAGTCACTTGGGTAAAAGAGCAAATCCTCAGCTCTATGTAAGCTCCGACTAGAGTGCATTGAATGTGCTGCTGGAGAAGGGAGCAACAAAGTGAACCCGTTGCTTTGCCCTACATGGACAAAGCACTGGTTCACTTTAATATAGATGCTTCAATTAGAAAAAAAATTACATCGCCAGAAATCATTCAATACTTCTTGCAGAGACTTGGGGAAAATACTCACAAATTTGTTCCTTTCAGCTGGGCCCGTGCCATGAAATGTAATGTTCATTTCAATTTAAACTTTACGGCCAAGAATATTTAATTAAGTTTAATTGTCTATGGGATAGATATATAAATTCCATCCTGCACTTGTTTCACTTACATGTAATTAACAGGGTCAGTTGCAAAGACTTAACAAAGCCTTTTCTAAACAGGTCAGTAGCAGGGGTGATTGCCATGACTCTGGCTTTATATCCTTCTCTAGCAGAAGGCTAATCCTTTGCTAGTACAGGATTGGTTGTGTAAAGGGAACCTGACCTGATGTTTTAGAAAGTGAATTTTTAATTTTTTCACTCTCTATCAACCAGCAGCCAGAATTGTGTGCACTGCAAATTCCCTTTTTATTCTTACAGTGCTGACTACTGTGCTGACTACTGTGTATTGGAATTTCTCTTTGCACAGACATTTAGCCAGGCCATACACAGAGCGACTTTCTTTCCAACAACCACAGGTTAATTCACCCACTAACACAGACAGTGTTGACAGGGGAATCCCTCCCGCCGAGCCATTGTATTATCCTGGTGGGGGGGGGGGGGCAGGGGAAGCTGTCCCACCGGGAGAAAACAGTGATTATTGCTAGCGGTTATACCAGCCCCTAGCAATAATTGCATGTAGAATCCAGCAGGCTAGTTCTACTCACGTTGATTGATCAACTTGGTACAGTTAGCCTGCCCAAACATGATTTGAACTGTCTATGGCTGGCCTTAGAGAGTTGAGGGAGTCCGCTGTTGTGCTACTCAGACAGTTAAAAGCATGTGCATGGTCTTCAAACTCAGAGGCAAGTCAAATGCAGCATGTTTCCAAGGAAAAATGTCTTGGATGTGAGGTCTGATCTGTAGGTATTAGCGCTGGACTAATGTGAGTAAAGTTTAATTCAAATCAATAGGGAACAAAGAGTCTTTACCCCACCACTGTTTAGTTTATGGTCAAGGTAGGTACAAAACGCTCAACAGATGGACAACTTTTGGGTTGGGAGCACCTAGTTCAAACTTCCATTTTGCTAAGATCCATTTCAAGTTTTCGAACACTGCAATCCAGATCCTACAAAAATGTTTCACAAAAACATGTCAGAAGCAAAACACAATGCCCATGTGTACACTAACCCTTAGACACCGCCAGTGCATACAACATCAGAAGTGCTTCTGCAATGCACTTCAGAACAAAAATGGATGAGGATTAAATTGGTATAACATAAAGAAACCTGTGCTGGAATCTCTGCAGAGGTTGCCTTTTTGACCTTCTATAAACTTTATTTTCTTAGATTTTTCCTAGATTTGACACTATGTACTGGTGCTTTTTTTTAATGAGTAGAAGCTGGGAATATTTTGTTTGTAAAGATAATGTTACTTTCCGTTAGTAAGGGTCTATGTGCCTGTTGCAGATCTTTTCTCACCTTCCTGACTGTCATAACCATTTTCACAATGAAAGTAAATTCGGGTACATCTCTGTAATGGAGCCTTGTCAAGAGTCAAGAGTTCTTATTCTTACCTACTCCAACTAAAAACTAAAAACAAAGGTTTTAATACAGACATGTAAACAATTTAATGTAAAAAAAGCCCCCTAGAACTTTTTTACTCACTTGTCTCTGACATAACATGTCCTTCGCAAGTGACTCTTCCACTAGTGGGGAAAAAGTGATCCACCACTGCCGTCTGGGTCTGCTATCAACTGATCTTGTCACTGCCCCTCTTTATGGAGTCTGCAGGCCCTCCTCACTTCAAAACAACCAATGGGAAGTGTCCACATCACCAGGCAACATGTGGACACCTAAAGTAAGAACCTCCTATTCTGCATCATGGAAGGTAGAAGACTTGGAACCTGGCATTTCACATGACTATAGATTTAGATAAGTATTTGGGGTATTTAAAATAATATTTTTTTTTATAACATTTCTGCATAGCTGGGGAGGGGGCTGGCTTGTGGATAGAGGAAATCCTTGGTCTGCTAAACATTCCCAAATAAAAAAGCTCTTTGCCTTGAGTAAATCAATCCCATTAGTTTCAGTGGGGTTGCATGGTAGCCAATCAGATTCTAACTTCAGCTTGTTCAATGAAAGTAATATTAAAGAATTTCTTTTTTTTTTCAAATAACAAACATGTCATACTCATCTGCTCTGTGCAGTGGTTTTGCACAGAGCAGCCATGACCCACCACTTCTTGGAACCCTCGCCAGCACTCGTAGCCCCTCCCTCCTGCCGAGTGCCCCCAGAGCAAGCAGCTTGCAATGGGGCACCCAAGCAGGCTCGTTCCTGAGCCACAGCTGTGCGTGTCCATGCACACACATAGTCGTGGGTTGGCCCCGCCCCCTCTCTCTCCTCATTAGCTCACTGGCTGTGATTGACAGCAGTGGAAGCCAATGGCCCCCACTGCTTCCTCAGCCAATAAGGAGAGAGAGACCCTAGAGAGTCCCTAGAGAGCCAAGGCTCTCATGCACATCGCTGGATCGAGATGGGGCTCAGGTGAATATTAGGGGGGAGCTGGGGGGGCTACTGCACCGGGGAGGTTTTTTACCTTCATGCATAGAATGCATGAAAGTAAAAACCTTGAACCTTTAGAACTTTAAGCTTTGACAAAAAAACATGGAAGCTGATTGGCTTCTATGCAGAGCTGCACCAGATTTTTCGCTTTCCAGCATTAATAAATCAACCCCAGTGTTTTAAAAAAAATACAAGTTTAGTGGTCAGTTGCCTCTTAAAAATGCACCCGTATGTCTTTTTTTCTTTTCAGTCAGAGACAACAAGCCAAAAATCCACCGATTATATTAGTCGTCTAACTAATACTTTTTTAATTAATGACATACATAATTAAATAATTAATGAATCTAAGGATAGGTCCAATAATTGTTATGTGATGTATTAGCATGTGATTATTTCATGGCTCGGTGGCCAGGGAGGATATGAAATAAATGTTTATTTACCTATCTTGAACTGTGGCTTTAGCATATGCTCATGCAATTTGTCAATGCAATTATGATCTTAAATGAAAGGGTGTCATTGTGAATGCAAATCTAAATTAATCAACACTCATGTAAAATTAGACACAAAAACTGGCCAAGGTTAATTAAGTTTCCCACATTATCAGGAGTAAGCTTTTAATTGTGGAATATGCCACTGGAGATTTAACCGAAATCCTTGGCAAGGAAAAAATATATTTAAAACCAATTAGATTTTCTTGATGAATAACAACAGCATATGGCTTTTTGCTCCATTATATAGATCAGAAGACTGTAAATAATAATGTCTGTTTAATATTATGAAGTCAGGTCATTGTACGTACTTTGAGGATTTTACATGGTGTTTGAGGTGTCAAGTGGTTCCATTTATTTAATATAGGAGAAGTGTCCTCATTCTGACACTCTCTATTTAGTATAATGGCTGTGGAAATCATTATATATTATTATTATGATTATACATGATTTATATAGCACCAACAGTTTGTGCAGCGCTTTATAATATGAGTTACAATATTACAGTTACAATACGATACAGGAGGAATTAGAGGGCCCTGCTCATTAGCGCTTACAATCCAGGAGATGTGTTAAATGCTTTGTTTTACTGCATGTATGCTCAGAATATTTTATTTGAAAATGTAATTAAACTCTAATTAGATATATATTTAATGGTCATTTTTAAATCTAGACTTTAGGGACTATTTAACCACTTCAGCCCCGGACCAATTTGCAGCCAAAGGACCAGGCCCCTTTTTGCGATTCGGCACTGTGTCGCTTTAACTGACAATTGCGCGGTCATGCGATGTGGCTCCCAAACAAAATTGGCGTCCTTTTTTTCCCACAAATAGAGCTTTCTTTTGGTGGTATTTGATCGCCCCTGCGGTTTGTATTTTTTGCGCTATAAACAAAAAAAGAGCGATAATTTAAAAAAAAAATGAATATTTTTTACTTTTTGCTATAATAAATATCCCCAAAAAATATATAAAAAACATTTTTTTCCTCAGTTTAGGCCGATACGTATTCTTCTACATATTTTTGGTAAAAAAAATCGCAATTAGCGATTATTGATTGATTTGCGCAAAAGTTATAGCGTTCACAAAATAGGGGATAGTTTTATAGCATTTTTATTAATTATTTTTTTTTACTAGTAATGGCGGTGATCAGCGATTTTTATTGTGACTGCGACATTATGGCGGACACATCGGACATTTTTGACACATTTTTGGGACCATTGGCATTTATACAGAAATCAGTGCTATTTAAATGCACTGATTCCTATGTAAATGACAGTGGCAGTGAAGGAGTTAACCACTAGGGGGCGGGAGTAGTTAGTGTGACGTGTGTGTGTTTTTTTTTTTACAGTAGGGGGCGTGGCTGACGTCTGACGTCACTGATCAGCTTTCCCGATGACAGGGAAAAGCCGATCAGTGACAGGCAGTGTAGGAAGCACGGGGAGAGGTTTGTTTACACAGACCTCTCCCCGTTCTTCAGCTCTGTGACCCAATCGTGGGACACCAGCGGCGATCGGGTCCGCTGGTCCCGCGGTCACGGAGCTCCCGACCGGGTCGCAAGCGCGACCCACGGCTGGGCAATTAAAGGGGACGTACCGGTACGTGCTTTTGCCCAGCCATGCCATTCTGCCGACGTAAATGTGCAGGAGGTGGTCGGGAAGCGGTTAAAGTGCTTGTAAATTTAGAAGTTTTTTTTTTACCGTAAAGCATTTTATACATTAAGGTAAAAAACGTTCTGTGTCCAGCTACCCCCCCAGCCTCCCTAAACACTTACCTGATCCCCATCTCGATCCAGTGCTGTGCCCAGGAGCAGCAGCTCTCTCCTCTCTCTCTCCTTACTGGATATGGAGGCAGCAGGGTCAGCCATTGGCTCCTACTGCTGTCAATCATAGTCTGTGAGGGGAGAGTGTGGGGTGGGGGTGAGCCACTCAGTGTGGGTCTGTGGACACACACAGCTCAGCTTGGGGTCGAGCCCGCACAAGTGCGTGCCCCCAATATCAAGCAGCTTGTTATTGGGGCATTATGCAGAAGGGAGGAGCTAGGAGCACCTGTGGATTACCCCAGAAGAGGAGGATTGGAGCTGCTCTTTGCAAAACCATTAAACAGAACAGATAAGTATGGCATCTTTGTTATTTACAAAAAGGGGTCAGAGGTTAGGGGAAAGTTTAAGATTTAGGTTAAGGGGAAGAACAGGATTAACTTTTAAGGGTTAATTTTGGGTACTAGGCTACTCAACACCATGACCTGCATTTCATGGCCTATTGATAAAATGCAGGTCACGGTGTTGAAGCTGCAGTGTCTTAAAGGGGTCTCACTGATGGACTGATGGGCAAAACATAGGTTTACTTTAAAGTACCATGCTTTAAACATCTACTTATCCACCATGTTGGGTTTTTGTTTAGCTTATCACTGTTGCATTTCTTAAGGTGAACCTCTGCTATTAGCCACAAATCTTTAGCCATTTTATGTATATTTGTCCTTCTGAGAAGCCAGACAGGCAATTGCCAGGTCACTGCATGGTCAAGTGGTGGTGGGTGGAAGGTTCTTTAACCCTATTTAATGACTGAACCAGTATTGACCAGGAACCCGCATTTCGTAGGGGATTTAATGGGAAAAAAGGGTAGCAAGAGAACTAATATAATGTTAGTCTTAGATATGGACAGAATGGGCAATCCAAACTTTTTTTTTTTCAGAGTGGTTGTAAGTAATTTATTACATGGAGAAATAAAAAGAAATATCCACAAGTTATTGGGATGTTTCAAGGTGGCAGGAGCAAAACTTTGGTTGTACTGTGGATTATAGATTTGGGGGGGGGCACACTTCCTCATATAAATCGAATTCAGTTTGCTGACCCATAATGACCAAACTAAAATAAAATTATCAAGACTGGATTGAAGCACGAATGATAGTTTCACCAGACTAGAACCTGTTATTTTATCCTAATTGGGCAATGCACTAATTTAGATAAGATTGGCACCAAACATGCAATTTAGTTGTGTCCCTAGCTCCTTCACAGGCATTTAAATGTACCCTCAGGCTACCAAAGTGTACATGGTAGCTGCACAATTGTTCAAGTGGTTTTCTAGTGATCATATGTCTGTCCACCATGTAAAATTGTGGCAAGTCAGCAAGACACTGATTTTGACTTCATCTTTAGATCGGATTTTATTCAATATCCTCCTTACAGAGATTAAATCCAATAGTAAATGAAATGATTGAGGAAAAAGAACACATTTCCAAAGTCCAGTTTTAGTAACTCCTAAATTCTAAAAGCATTGCAGAGCATCACAAAAACACTGCAAGAAGGAGACACAAAGCTGCCATTTAACTGAATAAAATATTTTTGTGTAATATCTGTTATACGTGAAGGTAATAGATTGCATTTTCATTGTCCTCCTACTACCATCCAGCAGCAGATAACAAATCAAGTAAACACTATGATAGAGGGATTTTTATCATGTGTGTTCAGGCTCTCTACATGGCTTCATTTATCATAACTGAGTAACACCAAACAGTAATAAAAGACAACAAAAGGAGATATTAGAAAGCAGCAATAAAACATACAGGCTCTGAAAATGAACTAGATTAATGGGTTGTTCCTCCCAAAATTGATTTAGAAATTTCAGTCTTGGATATGTGCAGGTGGACCAATCCTCCTATTCATGGGGTACTTGCTGGTCATAAATGCATGTCAGGGATCACTGGACTTTTGACCCATTCATAAGCTTTCATTTCCTAAACACTAGGGGCTTTCTTGACCAATAAATATATGTCTTTGGAAAAATATAAAAATAATTCTTCCAGATCTAAAAATGCAAATGCTCCAGAGGGTGATGCACTAAAAGGTAGAGGCTGTTCACTAAGCAAAGTGAATATTTACTGAGGTTAGTGAATAGCTGAAGATGTGCGCTCTCCAATCATGAACAGGTACAAGCCCTATTTTTTTTTTATTTCCTTTGAACATGGTTATGCAAAAATAATAGTTTCCTCATATTTTCCATTAATCTTGATAAATTTAAAGCCTAGGGGTCACTTCAGACTTATAATTGTGGCCAGGGATGGCAGCTTAACATCAAATCATCAGGCAGATCTCACTTGTTACAGATACTCAGCCGAGATAATTAGTACCCAAAAAACGAAATGAAAGGAAGGGACTATAGTGAAGTACCGCTTGGCAATAGATTTATTGCGCATATAAACATTAATACTTACAAGAAACATGATAAAATCAGGCATAAAAAAGTCAGAGAGCTGTAAGGCCCCTTTCACACTGGGGCATTTTTCATGCGGTACAGCGCTAAAAATAGCGCCTGTTCACCGCATGAAAAAATCCGGCCCCTTTAACTCCAGTGTGAAAGCCGGCGGGCTTTCACACTGGAGCGGTGCGCTAGCAGGATGACAAAAAAAGTCCTGCTAGCAGCATCTTTGGAGCGGTATAGGAGCGGTGTGTTCACCGCTCCTATACCGCTCCTTCCCATTGATTAGAATGGGACACCGCGGTGAAACCGCGGCAATACCGCCGCAAAGCGCCGCCTTAGCTCTGCGGGGGGTCTTTAACCCTTTTTCGGCCGCTCGCGGGGGTAAAACCGCACCGCGAGCGGCCGAAAACCACGGTTAAAACGACGGTAAAGCAGCGCTAAATATAGCGCTGCTTTACCGTCACCGCGGCTCCCCGCCCCAGTGTGAAAGGGGCCTAAGTAAAAATACAGCTCATGGCTTGCGTTCCACCAATAACCAGAAGTGATGTCTAATGGTCTCACCCTCCCACAGGGTGTCATCAAGGACCTCATTTCCGGGTTGACAAGGCCGTCTATAAATACAGAGGGGAAGTCACCTCCCCTTTGTTCACCAATTAAATTATGTGTGGTGGCCATTTTGTCGGTGGGACAGGAAATGTCACCTCTGTCGCCAGAGCACCTGCCATGGACAGGACTTACAGCTCTCTGACTTTTTTATGCCTGATTTTATCTTGCTTCTTGTAATTATTCCTTTTTATATGCGCAATAAATCTATTGCCAAATGGCACTTCACTATAGTCCCTTCCTTCCATTTCGTTTTTTGGGTACTAATTATCTTGGCTGAGTATCTGTAACAAGTGAGATCTGCCTGATGATTTGATGTTAAGCTGCCATCCCTGGCCACCATTATAAGCCTGAAGTGACCCCTAGACTGAAAAGGTAAGGGTCCATTCCATCCGGTGAGTGGGGACACAGGAGGGGGTGTTTTGTGCACCTTGAGAACTCTAGAGTACTTTGCACTTTTTTGGATTGGAGCACATCAGTCACTTTATATGGACATTCACTTTTTATTGTTTTTCATTATAATTATTGATGTTGTGTTTGCTATAGCTGTAGTTTATATTTTATTCTATAGTTCCACTTTCATTTCTCTTTCACTTGACTGTGATTGATTTAAAAACTGCCTTGACTTATGTACAAAGCTCTGTGCACATTCAAATTGCAAAGTGAAAATGTCCTAGTTGTCATTATACAGGATTTATAAAGTGCCAACAGTTTGTGCAGCAACTTGAGGAAAGACAGTACAGTTACAATACAATTCAATACAGGAGGAATCAGAGGGCCCTGTTCGTTAGAGCTTGCAATCTAAAAGGGAGGGTCAAGTGATACAAAAGTTAATAACTGTGGAGGATGAGCTGATGGAGAAAATAAAAGTACAGTTGTTGGTTGGGGGCAGATAGGCTTCTCTAAAGAGAAGGGTTTTCAGGGATTACCTAAAAGTAGACATAATAGGAGATTGTAGTCAGACAGATTCGGGTAGGGAGTTCCATAGGATGGTAGAGGCTTGGGAGAGGTCCTGGACACAGGCATAGGAGGAGGTGACAAGGGAGCTAGAGAGCAGGAGGTCTTGGGTGGAATGAAGAGAACAGTTTGGTTGGTATTTTTTGACTAGGTTAGTGATACAGTAAATCGACCCCAAGGGGGGTCGATTTACTAAAGGTGTGAAGACAGTTCCCATAGCAAAGGGAATGCACTTAGAATATAGTAAACAAGGTAAAGCTTTATTCACTTTGAATACCCAAAGGAATGAACAAAAAAAAGGATTTTCCTTGTACATGGATGACTGAGGTGAACACTCGCATTGCAAAGTGAACACACTTTAATCCTTAACTACATATATTAACCACATAGGTAGTGAAGCCAAGACCAGACGACAGCCCTGGAGTCTACACCTTAAAGTGATATTAAAGGCAATTATTTTTTTTAAATAATAAACATGTCATACTTACCTGCTCTCTGCAGTGGTTTTGCACAGGGCAACCACGATCCTCCTCTTGTCAGGTGCCCTGCTGGCACCCTTAAGGCCCAAACACACGATCAGACTTTCCGACGGGAAAAGTTGGATGTCAGGCTGTTGGAGGACAATCCGACCGTGTGTATGCTTTATTGGACAATTGTTGTTGGACTTTCCGCCAACAAATGTTGGCTAGCATGTTTTCAAATTTTCTGCCAACAAATGTGTGTTGTTGGATTTTCCGATCGTGTGTACACTAGTTCGTCGGACAAAAGTCCAAAGTACAAACACGCATGCTCGGAAGCAGAAGCGGTCGGTCTTGTAAACTAGCATTTGTAATGTAGAATTAACTTGTGTGACGTGGCAAATTATGAAATCTCCAAATGCAGCGCACAATTCTCTTCTTCTTTAATGGGATACTAATGATGCTGCTTTGCTGGTGATACTGATGGAATTATTGCAAACTAATTTTCAAAGGCTTTTTTTTTCTAGTGATATTAAGAATAATACTATTATGTTTTTTTTTTTTTTTTTTTTTTTTTTTAATATGTGCAGTTACTACAACACCATTATCCCGTAGTTTATAAGATCAAAGATACAACTATGTTGGTGTCCCTTGTCAATTTTACATTGTATTTTTTAAAATGTAACTGCCGACTCCCAAACTGTCATTTGAAGTAAAACACATAACCAAGTATTATTCTACACAATTTTTTTATTGTGCATTAAAAAAATTCAATTAGACATGCTATCTGCCAATAGAACTTATATTAAAAAAAAAAGGGAATGCTAGCCGGGAATGCTAACTGCACATTGGCTGTGCTCTCAACCAAACAGTCAAACCATCCAATGGCTGGTGTCATAACGGATCACATGTGAGCACTGTGGCAGTTGAAGATTAAACAGAGGCTGGCAGCTTCCTTGGCTGAAAACGATAGGGGGGTTTACTTCCACTTTAACCAAAAAGTGCATTCTATGCATCAAAAAATATAGAAAATATACCAAATCAAATCATTATTCAACCAAAAAAAAATGTCAAAGCATTAACTCCAAGGCCAATAATAACACATTATCTCTGATTCCGCAACATGTCTGGTTGACGAACGGCCGTTCAGAAACGAAATGAAAAGCACGAAATGAAAAACGTGAAATGAAAAGCACGAATCAACACTCACCTAACTTCTACTAACACAAAATTAGCAGAAGGAGCCCAAAGGGTGGCGCTAAAGAGCTGAAAAAACACATAGTACGTCTAGTACGTCAGTACATTCGTAATTGTTGGCCAACATTTGTGTGACCGTGTGTATGCCAAAACAAGTTTGAGCCAACGCCTTTCGGACAAATTTCCACGGTTTTGTTGGCGAAAAGTCCTATCGTGTGTACGAGGGTTAAGCCCCTGTCGAGTACCCCCATTGCAAGCAGCTTGCTATGGGGGCACCCAAGCAGGCTCACTCCTGAGCAGCTGCTCTGTGTGTCTATTGACACACAGACCGCAGCTCAGCTCCGTCCTCGCTCCCTCCTCAGAGACCCGGGAGAGCCGCTGCTCTTGTGCACATCGCTGGATCGAGATGGGGCTCAGATATGTATGGTTATATATGGGGGTGGGGGGTGCTGCACACAGAAGACCTTTTAGAGCCTTTGCAACCACTTTAAAATGTCAACAACATCATCCCTCTTGACTTCTTATAAGCACCCTTTAACATATCTCCCAACTGTCCCTGATTTGGACAGTCTCTTTGGAATAAAGTCCACCTGTCCTTCTTTCCTCCTCATGAATCCCTCATTTTGATCTGATGTATATACCTGTATATAGAGTTTTAGAGCTCGTTTCCACTCGAAGCAAGGATGGCCACTCCCCAGAAACACGATCTATGCTCGAAACACCTTTTAGGAGCGGTTGACAGGAGGTGATAAGACGATATGTTGCCTCCTCACCACCTGTTTTAATCCTCTAAATGCCACACTATATTGCACGCAGTAGGGTAGTTGCAGCAACATGGCCCCATTCAGTTGAATGGGTCCCATTTGGCGGGCGGTAGTGCAAAGCATTGCAGCAGTGGTGTGTGTGTGCTCCTCATTGTCTGCTGCCCTTACAGTGCTAAAGCTTTCATCTAATTTCTAAACTGTTATGCCATGTACACACAATCGGAAATTCCGCCAGCAAAAGACCGATGTAAGCTTTTGGTCGGAAAATGCGACCGTGTGTAGGCTCCGTCGGACTTTTGCTGGCGGAATTTTGGCCAGCAAAAGATTGAGAGCATGTTCTCAATTTTTCTGACGGAAAAAGTTTCTATCGGAAATGTCGATCGCCTGTGGTAATTCCGTCACGCAAAATTCCGACGCATGCTCGGAAACAATTTGACGCATACTATGAAGCATTGAAGTTAATTTTCACGGCTTGTCGTAGTGTTGTACTTCCCCGTGTTCTTGGCGGTCGGAATTTGGTGTGACCGTGTGTAGGCAACACAAGCTTGAGCGGAAATTCCGTCGGAATTCCATCGGAAAAAAACATCCAAGGCTTTTCCGGCAAAAATTCCGATCATTACATTTAAAAATGTCAAAGGCCACGAAGTATAAAGGGATAGTAGTAATAAAAATAAAAATCACCTTTGCGTTTAACTGATCATTTTTGTGTATTTATTCTCTTGTAATGGCGGTGTGGAAAGGGTGTCCATATTCTCTATATACTTTTTGCTAATAGGCGTCCCCCTTTCACATCTCAGAAAGTTGGGAGGTATGTTTTAATTAAGCAGCAAACCTCCATCACCGGAGCTAACTGTTAATGCTCATTGTTCCTTGTTTGTTAACCCCTACACTAAGCGACTATCAATAGCGATGGTCTTGGGTTAAATCACAGCGTGCCATACACATTCAAGCTTTTTAAAGCCCTACTACAAATACATTTGTATCCTAACAATTCCTTATTTGAAATAAGATCTTAGCCTTTAGGGCTCATTCACAGACAGCAAAAATGCCGCATTTAGTTTACGTACAGCAGATAGTTTTTTACGCACTATAGCAATCTGTAATGAGCCCATAGAGAGAGTTGCACCTACATACAAAAATGTGCGCTTTGTTTGGCCGCGCACAAAAAAAGTAGGGCACAGCTGCCGATTTTACGTGCGTAAATCAGCAGATTTTGTGTGCGTATATCTGTCGATTTTATGTGCCTAAGGCTTTCCATACATGGTCGAATTTCGAAAGAATTTTCTTTTGAAAATCAGAAACTTTGTGAGTTTTGTGATCTGATGGCACCACCATTGATTTCTAAATTCGGCCAACCATGCCTTCAATTTGACCTCATGTTGCTACAGAAAATAATTTTCGTGGCTGGGAATCTTCTTTTCTTTCTGGGGATTTTCTTTTCTTGCACATGCGCATTTGTTTTTCGATTACATTTCTCACACGATTCTCCCATCATTGATTAGAAAATCATTTGTTTTTCAAAAAATTTCCACCATGTCCGATTACTCAAATTTGACTGCCGCATGAAAATCGGCTGTTGCTGCAGCCCGCTAATGGTGCGAAATACGAACAAAAATTCTTAGATAAGACTTTCGAAAGAAAATTATTTTGAAATGCGACCATGTATGGCCTGCCTAAATCGGCAGATTTTATGTGTGTAAATCTGCCAATTTTTTGTGCGTAAATCTGCAGATTTTGTGTGCGTAAATCTGCAGATTTTGTGTGCGTAAATCTGCAGATTTTGTGTGCGTAAATCTGCAGATTTTGTGTGCGTAAATCTGCAGATTTTATGTGCGTAAATCTGCAGATTTTATGTGCGTAAATCTGCAGATTTTATGTGCGTAAATCTGCAGATTTTATGTGCGTAAATCTGCAGATTTTATGTGCGTAAATCTGCAGATTTTATGTGCGTAAATCTGCAGATTTTATGTGCGTAAATCTGCAGATTTTATGTGCGTAAGGCAGGCCATACATGGGTCAAATTTTGAAAGAATTTTCTTTGAAAATCTTATCTAAGAATTTTCGTTCATATTTCGCACCATTAGTGGGCTGCAGCAACAGCCGATTTTCGCGTGGCCATTAAATTTGAGTAATCGGACATGTTGGAAATTTTTTGAAAAGCAAATGATTTTCTAATCAATGATGGGAGAACCGTGCGAGAAATGTAATCAAAAAAGAAATGCGCATGTGCAAGAAAAGAAAATTCCCAGGCACGAAAATTATTTTCTGCAGCACCTGTATGGCCAGCCTTTATCTGCAGATTTTTTGTGCGTAAATCTGAAGATTTTATGTGCCTAGGGCACGGTCGAATTTCAAAAGAATTTTCTTTTGAAAATCCGAAAATTAGTGCATTTTTTGATCCGATGGCACCACCATTGATTTCGAAATTCGGCCAACCAAGCCTTCAATTTCACCTCATGTTGCTACAGAAAATAATTTTCGTGTTTGGGAATCTTCTTTTCTTTCTGGGAATTTTCTTTTCTTGCACATGCGCATTTCTTTTTCGATTACATTTCTCGCACGATTCTTCCATAATTGATTAGAAAATCATCTTTCCACCATGTCCGATTACTCAAATTTGACTGCCGCACGAAAATCAGCTGTTGCTGCAGCCCGCTAATGGTGCGAAATCCGAACGAAAATTCTTAGATAAGATTTTCGAAAGAAAATTCTTTTGAAATTTGACCCTTGTATGGCCTGCCTAAATCTGCTGATTTTATGTGCGTAAATCTGCAGATTTTATGTGCATAAAGCTACAGATTTTATGTGCGTAAATCTGCAGATTATTTGTGCGTAAACCTGCAGATTTTTTGTGTGTAAACTGCAGATTTTTTTGTACGGTAATCTGCCGATTTTTTGTGCGTAAATCTGCAGATTTTTTGTGCGTAAACTACAGATTTTATGTGCGTAAATCTGCAGATTTTTTGTGCGTAAATCTACAGATTTTATGTGCGTAAATCTGCAGATTTTATGTGCATAAATCTGCAGATTTTTTGTGCGTAAATCTGCAGATTTTTTGTGCGTAAACCTGCAGATTTTTTGTGCGTAAACCTGCAGATTTTTTGTGCGTAAACCTGCAGATTTTTTATGCGTAAACTGCAGATTTTTTGTGCGTAAACTGCAGATTTTATGTGCGTAAATCTGCAGATTTTTTGTGCGTAAATCTGCAGATTTTATGTGCGTAAACTGCAGATTTTATGTGCGTAAATCTGCAGATTTTATGTGCGTAAATCTGCAGATTTTATGTGCGTAAATCTGCAGATCTTATGTGCGTAAATCTGCAGATTTTATGTGCGTAAATCTGCAGATTTTATGTGCGTAAATCTGCAGATTTTATGTGCGTAAATCTGCAGATTTTATGTGCGTAAATCTGCAGATTTTACGTGTGTATGTACATAAACGTGTAAAAATGTATATATGTTCAGTGCAAATTTTATGCAGTATCTGCTAGCAAGAACCTTTCTTTCATGCAGAAAATATATGTATGCATGTGTGAATGAGCCCTCATGCGTTTTTATATGGATGCATTTTGATGCATAGGCATATAGTGCTGCTAAACAGAAGTTATTTTCAAGTCACTGCTCTTTCAGGACAGAATCAGCCTCTGTTTTAAATGGGAGAAATGTAATTTGCATAAAATCTTGCACCCTTGAGCAGCAAGGGGGGGTGTATAAGGTTTCCTCTCCAGCAGTGAGAAGGTTAAACACAAAAGTGCACGTGTTGATGGGTCTTTAAGAGTTGGTAGGAAGACTAATTATCAGCGGTGCTAGGAAGCTGGAACACCCAAGTAGCTCTGTCTCCCAGGATACTGATGGAGACCTATTTTACAAGCTGTAATTCTGCTTGAGCCTATTGCATGGGAGGACAGTTCACACTAGCCTGGTTTATCTCCCATTCTTTGGGAATATTCCTAATCCTATATTTCAGCAAGGGAATCTCCTCTCCTTATCCGCCTTCTCTTACATAACACGCTGAGCTAAAACCGCAGGAACAGGTGTGTATTGGGAAGATCCCAACTAATACCAGACTTACTGCGTCAGGCCTTGTAAGCATTTAACTAGACAGCAATTCACAGTGGGGATTTTACTGGGACGGCTACCTTGGCAGAATGGATGTGAGTGACCTACCAACCTTCTCTTCTATCATTACTGGTGATAAAGGCGCCACTGGAACGGCTACACATGAGAAAATCACATTTTCAGTTAGTAAATGTGTAAATCTGTTTACATACAATCTGGTTTGAGCTTAAAAATGCCTATATTTATTATAAGAAGTCCTAAGGAACGAAAAAAAATTAGAAGAAAATGTATAATATTTAACCACTTCAGCCCCAAGAGGATTCACCCACTTCCCGTCCAGGCCTTTATTTGCGATACGGCACTGTGACTCTTTAACTGACAATTGCGCGGTCGTGCGACGATGTACCCAAACAAAATTCATGTCCTTTTTTTTCCCCCACAAATAAAGCTTTCTTTTCATGGCATTTGCTCACCTCTGCGTTTTTTTGTTTTTTTTTTGCGCTATACACAAAAAAAAACAGCAGCAATTTTGAAAAAAAAAATATTTTTTTTTTTTTTGCGCTATACACAAAAAAAAAAACAGCAGCAATTTTGAAAAAAAAAAAAGATTTTTTACTTCTTGCTATAATAAATATCTAAAACAAAAGTTTAAAAAACGAATTTCTTAATCAGTTTAGGCCAACGTGTATTCTACTACATTTTTTTGGTAGAAAAAAAATCACAATAAGCGTATATTGATTGATTTGCACAAAAGTTATCGCGTGGGGGGATAGAGGGGGATAGATTTATGGGATTTTTATTACTATTATTTTTTTACTATTAATGGCGGCGATCAGTGATTTTTTTTACACTCTGCTATAAAACATTTCCAAAAAAATAAAAAAAACAAATTTATTCATCAGTTTACGCGGATATGTATTCTGCTACATATTTTTGGTGAAAAAAATCCCAATAAGCGTATATTGATTGGTTTGCACTAAAGTTATCGCATCTACAAAATAGGGGATAGATTTATGGTATTTTTATTATTATTTTTTTACTAGTAATGGCGGCGATCAGTGATTTTTTACATTCTGCTATAAAACATTTGCAAAAAAAAAAAATTAAAAAAAAAATTTATTCATGAGTTTAGGAGGATATGCATTCTGCTACATATTTTTGGTAAAAAAAAATCGCAATAAGCCTATATTGATTGATTTGCACAAAAGTTATCGCCTCTACAAAATAGGGGATAGATTTATGGTATTTTTATTATTATTTTTTTTTTACTAGTAATGGCGGCGATCAGTGATTTTTTACGTTCTGCTATAAAACATTTCCAAAAAAATTAAAAAAAAAAAATTTATTCATCAGTTTAGGCCGATATGTATTCTGCTACATATTTTTGGTTAAAAAAATCCCAATAAGCGTATATTGATTGGTTTGCACAAAAGTTATTGCGTCTACAAAAAAGGGGATAGATTTATGGTATTTTTATTATTAACTTTTTTTTACTAGTAATGGTGGCGAGCTGTTATTTTTAGTGGGACTGCGACATTGCGCTGGACAGATCGGACACCTAATTTACATTTTTGACACTTTTTTGGGAACCAGTGACATTATTACAGTAATCAGTGCTAAAAATATGCACTGTTATTGTACTAATGACACTGGCAGGGAAGGGGGTTAACATCAGGGGCGCTCAAAGAGGTTAAATATGTTCCCTGCAGGTGTTTTCTTACTGTATGGGGGGACTGTGTGATTGGGGAAACATACAGATCCATCTTCCTGCTTAGCAGAAAGACAGGATCTGTGTGATCTCCCCTGTCAGAACGGAGATTTTCCTTGTTTACACAGGCAGATCCCCGTTCTGTCACTGCGGAGAACGATCGCAGGTGGCCGATGGAAAACGTGTCCGCCGGACCCGCTGTTTGGCTCCCCCAGCTGGCCAATGGGAGCGCACGCGCCCACAAAAGCGAGTTCCCGAGCCGACGTACACCTACATCGATTTGCAGGAATGAGACACCTTGCCGCAGTGTAATGATGGCGGCTGGTCGGCAAGTGGTTAAGTGGTAACCGGGAACTGACTGCATCACTGATCAGATAGATAGAACGAGGTTCCATTCACACGTTACGTAGCAGGAATTTGTGTTCCCGCTTGCGATTTTGTGTGAGCGATTGTCATGCGATTCCGCATGTCACACACAGGCCCCATTAACACCTCAGCCTTGTAGCGTGAAGCTCGAATCTTTAAAATGCTGGAGGAGAAAAAAAATCCATTATTCTCTATTTAGACGGTTCACATCACCACTCCAAGTCGTCTGAAACCAAACGCCTGAAGCTCAAAAAAGTTCTGAAGCTTTTCTCGTAGCTTGAATGGGGCAGATTTGAGTGTTTTTGGCACGTTTTTATTCTCATAAAAATAAATAGAAACGCAGCAGTAAGTAAAATATTAATAATATATGAATAAACAAATGTCAAATAAATACACAAACAACTAAAAATCATCATAAATAAATAAAATGAATTAATAATATGTAATACTACATAAATAAATAATAATTAACCCAACCTTACAAAATATGAAATACATTATTATTAATAATAATAATAATAAGAATAATAATAATAATAATAAACACCTAAATCTGAACAACAAAAAAAAGATTAATAATATTAATTTATTTATTTATTTTGTGTTAGGGTTAGAGTGTTTAGTTATTTATTATTATTATTATTTCTTTTTTTTTAAGGGCTAGGGGTTAATAATTTATGTATTATTACTTAGTATTCATTTATTGAATTATTTTTTATAATTTATTAATTTTTTTTATTTGTTTTACATTTATTAAACCAGTTATTATTATTATTAGTGTTAGTAGTAGTAGTAGTAGTAGTAGTATTAACACCCTAACACTAACAAAAATAAATAAATAACCCTAACCGCAACTTCTAATCCTAACCCTAACCTAACCTTAACTCAAACCCCTTACCCCTTACCCTAACAGAAATAATAATAATAATAACAATAATAAAAAAAAAAGAAATAAGAGCTAATGGAAAAGCTAAAAAAGTTGAAATATCTAGCATTCACGCGTTTTTTGTGCACGTTCTCTGCTCAAATGAAAATGTTTTCAAAGTAAAATATTAATAATATATGAATAAACAAATGTAAAAGAAATACACAAATAACTAAAAAATCATAAATAAATAAAATTAATTATTAATATGTAAATAAATAATAATTAACCCCAACCTTACAAAATATGAAATACATTATTATTATTATTATTATTTTATACTAATAATAATAATAATAATAAACACCCAACCCTGAACAACAAAAAAAGTATTATAATAATATATTAATATTAATTTATTTATTTATTTTGTGTTAGGGTTAGGGTTAAGGGTTAGGGGTTAAGGCTAGGGGTTAATTATTTATGTATTATTACTTAGTATTCATTTATTGAATTTATTTTTTATTTATGATTTTTATTTATTTGTTTTACATTTATTAAACCATTTATTATTATTATTATTATTAGTAGTAGTAGTAGTAGTAGTAGTAGTAGTATTAACACCCTAACACTAACAAAAATAAATAAATAACCCTAACCCCAACTTCTAGTCCTAACCCTAACCTAACCTTAACTCAAACCCCTTACTCTAACAGAAAAAATAATAATAATAATAATAATAATTAAAAAAAAAAGAAAAAAAAGCTAATGGAAAAGCTAAAAAAGCTGAAATACCTAGCAACAAATGATGCAACAGATAATAGTTTTCTCTATAGGATAATAATAAACTAAAATAAAAGTTGCGCATAAAAATGCATGAAAAAGTGCTGGAAAAACGTTACGCTCAGGTGTGAATGCGGCCATAGGGCAGCCCATTCACTTCAATGGCCCTATGCGTGTTTGTCACCCAGAAGACCCTGCTTCTCTGTGGGAGACAAGCGTCATGCAATTTTTAAAGGGGCAACTACCGCATGCTTCTGTCGTGCAACAATCACTTATTTGGGCTGCCATTAAGAATAAATGGCACTTAAATGCGTGTCGCGCATTATGCAGCGATTGCCATGCGATTTGGAATCTTGAGGCGATTCTGCGGGCGATTCAAAATTGCCAAGTGTAAATCGTGTCTTTTACGAAAGACAAGAGAGGGAAGAAGAGATAGGGTCAGGGAGTGAAAAATGAAAGTACTTTTTTTTAATCCTAGTGCTGCTTGTGTTAGTAATTAGATAGGAAGGTTTATTATATTTACCTGTTTTAACCTTTTTTTTATTTTACATTTCTTCAGTTGCTTCCTGGTTTCCAGCCTAGTCCAAAATGATGTCCTACATCCCAGGAGTCTTCATGGGCATTTTTTTGTTTTATCTGGAGGAGGGGCTTTCTCAGCTAAGCACAGCCTTCTGCCTGCATGCCTGAGCTAAGGGCAGATGGATTCCAGGAAGTAAATGCTGCGTGAATTATCTGCCCTTAATCAAGATGGCCATGGCTAGAAATGCTAGGGGGGGGGGGGGTGTTTTTCAAGTTGATTACTCAACAAAATAAAGAATGTAGACACGGATGGATGGGTGAGTTTGATTTGAATATTAAAATTAATTAAATAGTGTTTTCAGTCTATGGTGCTCAGATTCAGTTTAGTTCAGTTTGAAATTCTTGCTTCACATATCTCAAATGGGCACATATCGGAATTACCAAGTCCATAGCTCCCAACTGTCCCTGATTTCGAGGGACTGTCCCTGATTTGCAGCAATGTCCCTCTGTCCCTCCTTCCTCCTCGTGTGTCCCTCATTTTGGTCTGATCTATATTGATGTATATAAAATGCATCAAAAAGTGTTTTCCAGCACTAAACCTTTTTATCTGATTTTTAAATTGTTGCATTTGGATGTTTTTTTGTACAATTCCCCTTTAAGATGGGTGCTTCTAGGTTTTATTGTCAAAGCTTAAATGAACAATGTTATTTTTATTGTCAAAGCTTAAATGAACAAGGTGAATATTAAAAGGGGGTCCCCGACTTACGAACGCCCGACCTACGAACATCTCCTACTTACGAACCGGGCGATGCGGGGACCCTCTGCCATTTTCTGCGGACCTTCGCCCGCTCTGCACATGCGCAGCCAGACGGAGCCTCGGAAAATGACTAGTGTTTTCCGACTCAAGAACAGGAGGACAGTCCCTAACGAGTTTGTACAGGGGACCCCCTGTACAAAAGAAATAGGTTTCTTAAATGTATTTGGATACAAAAAGATTTCCCAAGCTTTAAACATCCCAAGGAGCACTGTGCAAGCGATCATTTTGAAATGGAAGAGTATCAGACCACTGCAAATCTACCAAGACCTGGCTGTCCCTCTAAACTTTCAGCTCAGAGAGCATCATGAAGACCAAGGAACACACCAGGCAGGTCCGTAATACTGTTGTGGAGAAGGTTAAAGCCGGAGTTCAATGTGGAAGAAGGTGCTCTGGTCCGATGAAATGAAAATCGAACTTTTTGGCCACAATGCAAAACGATATGTTTGGCGTAAAAGCAACACAGCTCATCACCCTCAACACACCATCCCCACCACATGGTGGTGGCAGCATCATGGTTTGGGCCTGCTTTTCTTCAGCAGGGACAGGGAAGATGGTTAACATTGAGGGGAAGATGGATGCAGCCAAATACAGGACCATTCTGGATGAAAACCTGTTGGAGTCTGCAAAAGACCTGAAACGGAGATTTATCTTCCAACAAGACAATGATCCCAAACATACAGCAAAATCTACAAAGGAATGGTTCACAAATAAACGTATCCAGGTGTTAGAATGGCAAGTCAAAGTCCAGACCTGAATCCAATCGAGAATCTGTGGAAAGAGCTGAAAACTGCTGTTCACAAACGCTCTCCATCCAACCTCACTGAGCTCAAGCTGTTTTGCAAGGAAGAATTTCAGTCTCTCGATGTGCAAAACTGATAGAGACATACCCCAAGCGACTTGCAGCTGTAATCGCAGCAAAAAGGTGGCTCTACAAAGTAACGCAAGGGGGCCGAATAATTTTGCACGCCCCACTTTTCATTTTTTTATTAGATAAAAAAGTTTCAAAAATCCAATAGATATTGTTCCACTTTACAATTGTGTCCCACTTGTTGGTGATTCTTCACAAAAAATTAAAAGTTTATATCTTTATCTTTGAAGCCTGAAATGTGGCAAAAGGTTGAAAAGTTCAAGGGGGCGAATACTTTCGCAAGGCACTGTATCTTGAGTAAGAGCAGGTGATTCATGTAGCATTTACTTCCTGGAATCCGTCTGCCCTTAGCTCAAGCATTTAAGCAGGAGGGTGTGCTTAGCTAAAAAAAAGCTACTCCTCCAGATGAAAAAAAAAACTACCTATGAATACTCAATGAATGTATGACATCATTTTGGCCTAGGAAACCAGGAAGCAACTAAAGAAATGTAAAAAAAAAAGTTTAAAACAAAACTTCTATATAACTATTAATCTATTTTTACTAAGGCTAGCAACACAAGGATTAAAAACAGTTGATGTTGATTGAGAGAGTTTAATGGCATCCCAGTTTAAGCCTAAAAACTGAAAACGAATGCAGCCACCACATTTAAGAATCGGTAAGCTGCAGTGTATAAACTTTTTCTTTTTGGGTTTAGAAACACTTTCAAGGCAAAAAATGGAATTAAAGTGGAGTTCCCACTGTTAAAAATTATATTTTTTTTAGGATGAATATCTTTTGTTTGTAACGCTTATTTATAGCACTCATGTTTCTGTGCTGAATCGGCGCTCGATTGCCGATTCAGAGGAAGGGATATGCAATTAGCGGACCTCCAGCTGTTGCAAAACTACAAGTCCCATCATGCCTCTGCCTCTGGGTGTCAGGCTTGTGGCTGTCAGAATCTTACTATGCCTCATGGGACTTGTAGTTCGGCAACAGCTGGAGGTCCGCTAATTGCATATCCCTGTCATAGAGGAATATATCTCATGCTGCGTACACACGAGCGGACTATTCAACGGACTATGTCCGACGGTCTTTCCGACGGACTTTCGGCGGAGTTCTGACGAACTTTTCGAATGAACGGACTTGGCCACACACAATCACACTAAATTCTGACGGATTTGAACGTGATGACGTACGACCGGACTAAATAGGAAGTTCGTAGCCAGTAGCCAATAGCTGCCCTAGCGTCATTGTTTGTCCCTCGGACTAGCACACAGACAAGTGGGATTTTCGATAGGAACTGGGTCCAGCGGGAAAATTTAAGACATGTTCTATTTCTAAAGTCTGTCGGATTTTTCGACAGCAAAAGTCCGATGGAGCCCACACACGATCTAATTGTCCGACGGATTGGCTCCGTCTGACCTTTGCTGTTGAAAAGTCTTTTCGTGTGTACGCGGCATTATATTCCTCTTTCCTGGCAGTTTCCATAGTGCTTGTGGGCATGTGAAGCCCACAAGCACTATCTTCCGGGCTCTGGTGCAGCTGAGCGACCAGCATGCACCGCCCGTTCTCGCGCATGCGCTTTATGTACGGCGCAGCGCCGTACACTTCTGACATTGCCATCACAACGGGCGGTGGCGTCGGAAGTGCCGGCCCTGGTGGCAACAAAAGCCCTCTGTGCTGCCCACTGACTCCTGGGAAATGATGACAGGAGAACTAGCGAGCACGGGCGCCAAGAGAAATGACGCCATGGAGAGGAAGAGGCAGATTATGAGGGACTCCCTAGCAACAGACTTTTTTCCCAATGTTTTTAATTGTATTTAATGCAGCTGAATAATGCAAAATTAATTTTATGAGTGGAACTCCGCTTTACATTGGAAAATTAGAAAGAAAAATGGAGGACAGAGAGAGAAGTGTTCTTTTTCTAGCTAAAATATCCTAAAAAATATTACACGATACAAAGGAAAATCCGTCAAGCAGGGATCATTATCCGGTTGACACGTAACCATTTCACAAGAAAGTTTCCTTGGTTCTATTTGCAGTTATATGCAAACTTAGTGACTGGAAAGAGATGTAATTAAATCAAGTTACAAAAGTGAGAAGGATCAACAAGCTGTAGCGCGGCCCATAGCTGCTCCTGTTGCCATGACGACCCGAATAGCTCTTGCCTGTGATGTAGTGGAGACTTAACCAAAGGCATTTCGGGGGCTCAGCTGACATTTTAAACCTTTTTTTTTTTTTTTTTTTGTGAGAGATCCGTCTGATTTCTTTCCTCCAAATGAGAAGTGCCTTCTCGCCTTTGATTGATAAGAGTAACCTTGCCCATTGCAATCCAGTTTTTGGATATAGGGAGCCTTGAAGGGCACAACCCTTTTTTCTCAGATGTAAAGGAGCTGCGAATGATCTGTATGGGCAAATCCTCTGTGAATTAGATGAATCAAAATGAGTTCAGCTTTTGAAGGTATTATTTGGATAACAAAAAAAAATCACATTTTTAGCATAATCAATTAAAGGCCGCTCTAAAGACATAAAGGGGGGCTTTGAAAGTGATCTGGGGGGATTACACGTTACCAATACTGTATGAAAGCAATGCTGGTGACATGGACACTAAGGCTTTAGCACGGCGTACAATGTCACCCATATGAAATTCTATAGGGGGTGTGTAAAGTGTACTTATCACCACTGCAACATGGAATGCAGCCATTTCATTGAATGACCCACAATGGGTTAACTTTCAGTTTGGCATTTTGTGACAGGTACACTTTATTATAAAAAAAACATTTCTTGCCAACCCGGTGTAGTCAGAATGTTAAGGATCTGATTTACTGAAAAAATAGCTCATTTCTAAAAAAATTTAATGAATACATTTCCCTGGAATCTGATTGGCCACTGAAAGAGAACATAGACTGTAAGTTGAAGTGGCATCGGATCTAAAAGTGATCATTCATTGGCTGATTTTAATTTTTTTACTTTTTCAAATTGACAGCAAGTTAACAATTTTGAAGAAAGTCAGGTCATTTTAAAAAAAAACTAACATAGCCAACCATTTACATTATAATCTAAATTCTTTTTTTTTACTTTTTTTTCTTTCTTATTCTTTTCAGAATCTCTTTTTTTTATTCTTTTTTTTGACTTTTACTTTTTCAAATTGACAGCAAGTTAACAATTTTGAAGAAAGTCAGGTCATTAAAAAAAAACAAAAAAAAAAACATGCCAACATTTACATTATAATCTAAATTATTTTTTTTTCTTTTTATTTCTTTCTTATTCTTTTCAGAATCTCTTTTTTTTTATTTTTTTTTTGGACTTTTACTTTTTAAAATTGACAGCAAGTTAACAATTTTGAAGAAAGTCAGGTCATTAAAAAAAAAAAAAAAAAAAAAAAACGAACATAGCCAACCATTTACATTATAATCTAAATTATTTTCTTTTTATTTCTTTCTTATTCTTTTCAGAATCTCTTTTTTTTTTATTTTTTTTTTGGACTTTTACTTTTTCAAATTGACAGCAAATTAACAATTTTGAAGAAAGTCAGGTCATTAAAAAAAAAAACGAACATAGCCAACCATTTACATTATAATTGAAATTATTTTCTTTTTATTTCTTTCTTATTCTTTTCAGAATCTCTTTTTTTACATTTTTTTTATATATTTTAACTTTTTCAAATTGACAGCAAATTAACAATTTTAAAGAAAGTCAGGTCATTAAAAAAAAAAAAAAAACGAACATAGCCGACCATTTACATTGTAATCTAAATTATTTTCTTTTTATTTATTTATTATTCTTTTCAGAATTTTTTTTTTTACATTTTTTTATTTATGCATTTTTACTTTTTCAAATTGACAGCAAGTTAACAAATTTGAAGAAAGTCATGTCATTAAAAAAAAAAATAAACGAACATATCCGACCATTTACATTATAATCTAAATTCTTTTCTTTTTCTTTCTTTCTTATTCTTTTCAGAATCTTTTTTTTTTTTAATAATTTTTTTATATTTTTACTTTTTCAAATTGACAGCAAATTAACAATTTTGAAGAAAGTCAGGTCATTAAAAAAAAAAAAAAAAAATGAACATAGCCAACAATTTACATTATATTCTAAATAATTTTCTTTTATTTCTTTCTTATTCTTTATAGAATCCCTTTTTTTTTATTCTTTTTAATAACATGAATCAATACATGTGATCATTTTGCAGGCTGGGTGGCAAAGTGTCTACACATGATACAGGACCGTTTGTGACTATTCAATTAGATTGTAACTTGTGTGGTCAGCTTTAAAGTGGAACTTTAGTCAGAAAATGAAAGTGATACTAAAGTCTCAGTTTTTCTTTTCTTTAAAAATAACAAACATGTTATACTTACCTGCTGTGGCGGCTGCTGTTTATTTGGGGGGGGTCAGTCCGGCACATACCCTATATAGGCAGTTAGGGGGTGGCGGGCAGCGGGTAGCATGCAGAAGCTCCGTGTCCTCTCCTCCATGGTGGCTTCCAGCGTGTGGCTCCTCCCCTCCTCCTAGGTGTCCAATAGGTGATGGGTGTCAAAACCCGCTTCCTGATTGGCTGGGAGGAGGATCAGTGTTTCAATAGTGAATATTCATTCGCTGTTGTAATACACCTGGGTGGGCTCTTGTCGCAATGCTTTGCACCCCAAGCCCACCCTTTTTTAAGCCTCTGGCTTTAATCAGATGCTTCAAAAAAAAACCAACCCCGCATTGGATTCCATGGGCCCTGCGTCCTGAAAGGGGCTGGGCACATGGATAGGGGAGGCGGCAATGTTAATGGAAGGCGGCGCCCTGCGCCCTTAATGGACGAGCCACTCCTGCTTACCTGATCTGTGTAGTGGTTTTGCACAGAGAAGCCCAGATCCTCTTTTTCTCGGGTCCCTTGCTGGCGCTTCTTGCCCCTCCTTCCTGCCGAGTGCCCCCACAGGAAGCAGCTTGCTATGGGGGCACCGGAGCCAAGCCGCAGCTCTGTGTGTCCATTCAGACACAGAGCCGTGGTTCGGCCCCACCCCCATCTCTTCTCATTGGCTCACTGGCTTTGATTGACAGCATTGTGAGCCAATGGGCTGCGCTGCCATCTCAGCCAATGAGGAGAGAGAGTCCCGGGTAGCTGATACACTCCTGCAGCATCGCTGTATCAAGATGGGCTCAGGTAAGTATTAGGGGAGGCTGCTGCACACAGAAGGTTTTCTTATCTTGATGCATAGAATGCGTTAAAACAAAAAAAACCTTCTGACTTTACAACCACTTTAAGGCTGGCCCTTTTTACAGGTATAGCTATGTAAAACAAGAAAAATAAGTGCCTATACTGTTTAAAATCTATTAATTCACTGTGTCACTCTGCTCTGCACTTGCTTAGTTGCTCTCTATTTTTTGGCACTGTGACGAATTTGTAGAGGCTGATCTGATGCCAGCCTAAAGATTTACTGCTGCTCAGGGGATTTGGACTTCAACTAAATTGCAGCCTCCAGCAAGAAAAAGCAGGAGCAATGCCGAAGGCAACTTTCAGAACTCACCAGTTTTGGTAGCATAAGTATTAATGTGGAATATATCTTGTTAAAGGATATTATTTTTTGTTAAGTTGTTATGCGTAAAGTTACGCTTTAAAGTGATTGTAAAGCTTCAAGTTTTTTTTTTTAAATAAAAAACATATTATACTTAACTCCACTGTGCAGTTCGTTTTGCATAGAGAAGCCCTGATTATCCTCTTCTGGGGTCCCCCGGCGGCGCTGGTAGCTCCTCCTCGCATCGTATAACCCCCTAGGAGAAGCGCTCTCCCCAGAGGGTTACCTTGCGGGCGCACTCCCGAGTCCAGCATTTGCATCCATAGATGCAGAATGCCAGACACGGCCCTGCCCCTGCCTGCGTGGATTTGATTGACAGCAGTGGGAGCCAATGGCTGCACTGCTATCAATCTATCCAATCAAGAGCTGAGAACCCCGGGCAGAAGAAGAGCGTGTCTCCACCGTGTTAAATTCCAGGGCTCAGGTAAGTAAAATGGGGGGGGGGTTGGGGAGCCAGTCACTGCCAGGTGTTTTTTTCACCTTAATGCATAGGATGCATTAAGGTGAAAAAACACGAGGGTGTACAACCCCTTTAAGATGGCCATTCACTATACAGTCGAATCTCTGTATAATCTCTTTTAGGCTTTTAGGACACATATACACATGTTTTTTAATTACAGATCTGTACAAAGCTGCATTATTTTCAATACAGCCATTCACACATACGGAGTTTTTTTTTATATATTTATATATACGTTTTGGATAAGGCTTCTGCACTTTGCCATATTCTGTTTTGCTTTGTAAAGTTTTATTCTTTGTTGTTTTTGTATTCATGTGACCCAATTGATCATGTGATCAATGTGTATTTATATGAGCCATGATTACGTCCCAACAGCCGAAACGCATTGGGTGTTTTACAGCTGTATTCATGTGATGTAATAAAGGAAGACCGCATTTTGTTGACCAACTCGGGTGCCGACTTTTTCTCCAGTGGATTGTGTCTTGTGGGGGCATCGGAAGCCTCATAGTCTGAGCACCGTGTCTGGAGCTATGGCTTGAGAAGGTGGCAGTGCTGTTACACCTGTTTCCATTGGAGCCATTCCCACAGGTGCGTAATCATGCACTGCATTCAGACCCATAACACAGACTTTACAAATCTGTGTCCAAGAACTTGCGCTTTACACGCTTACACGTATAAACGCAAGTTTATGCATTTATAAGCGTGAAAATTAAGTCTCAGCAAAAAAAATCATTATGTATGCATTTGCGTCATTACGCATTTTAACGCCTCTATACGCAAGTATTTTACTGATCATTTTACATATGTAATAACATCAGTACATTTTTTATGGCCATGTGAATGAAGCCTAAGATCTACACACCTGTGTAATATGAGTAAAAACTTAAACAATCTATTAAATTAGTATGAAATCAGGTAGACCCTTGCACTATATAGTTGACAGCAGATCTAAAGGAGATGGTACAATCTGATTGTAATGTCAGCCTTAGGCAGGAAAGGAAATCGCTTGATTCCCTCCTCAACACAGTCAATGTTGATGAGGGAATCTCTCCCATGGAGCCATTGTGTTCTCCCAGCAGGGGGGGGGGGCACAGGGAGCAGTCCCTGCCCGGACAACACAGTGATTATTGCTAGGCACTATAGCCGCTGGCAAAATCGGATGTATAAATCCAACATGCTGGTTGTACCCCAGTTTACCGATGGATTGACTTGGGTAAAGTCAGCCTACCCATAGATGATTAGAACCATCTATGGCTGGCTTTTGGCTGGTCAGCGTCGGGGTATATTTCATTAACAATGTGATTGAACAGATCAAAAGAATACATGCATTTTTTTGGTGTCATCCAATGAGTTATTAGAAACTTTCAGGTTCAACAATACTCTTTGTCGTTGGTTGCAGAGATTGTCCTGCAACTGACTAATGAGATTTCCCTTTTCACTATAGTAAAGGGATCATTCCCTTTACTGTGTACAAATCACTTGAGCAAAGAAAAAAAAAAAGGATGGAGACAGTTTTTGGCCACATGCAACGCTATTATTCCTTTCTTTGGGCTGAAGCCCAAATCTGTTGGTTATTCAAAGGAAATTGTAAGCATAGAAATAGATTCCTTTCCAGACTTGGCTTGCAGGTGTGGGTGCAGGACTATCATTCATTAGCTGGAAGGGTTGATTTACTGAAGGAGTAGAGAATAAGGAAGAAGCTATGTTCACTTTAAATACCTAATCATATACAAGGAATGTTACATTAAAAGAAGTTTTGCCTGCACAGGATTGGACTTTTGAAGTGAACGCTATTCACTTATTTAGTAGATCAACATCTGTGAGTTGCTGACCTGGAACACGTAGGCCATTGACACTTCCCTGGCCGCATACTTGCTCCAGCTCACTGAGGTTGACTTACTAAAGAAGTAGAGAATTTTTACTTTTGGAGAATGGAAAATGGCATTCAATTCAATCAATAAACCAATCATGTCCAAGGCAAAAATCTTTTATATATATATATATATTTATATATATATATATATATATATATATAAATATATATATATATATATATATATATATATATATATATATATATATATATATATATATATATATATATATATATATATATATATATATATATATATATATATATTCCTTTACTCATGCTTGGGTGTCCAAAGCGAGCATAGTCAAAGACAGATTTGGCCCTTGGGGGGAAAAGGGCACCTCGGGTTCCTGGAACCACTTATAAACAGAGTTGGTTTACATTCTCAATGACAGTGATACATTTTTAAAATGCATGACACAACATCATTCTGAGGTCACCCATGCCAACACACATGCAGTCATAGTTCTCTATAAGTGGCTTGCTTGAGCCACCAAAATTCATTTTTGAAAAACGACACAACATACTAGTCCAGAGTTTTACAGATGATGGCCAGCAACATATTACTTACCAAGATATATTTAATAAAAGAAAATACGTTTTTTATTATATATTTTGTGATTTTTTTACAATTTTATATATAGTTTTTTTATATTGTTTTATAACATTTTTGTATAGAGGGGGGGCCCTTCTGTCAGGGGGGGCACAGGGCAATTGCCCATTTTGCCCCTTATTAATCCGCTCCTGGGAATAGTATAACTTTATTCACTAAACTCTGGGAATGTTTATTTTCATAAATGAGCATTCTGTACTCCTTTAGTAAAACAGTCCAACTATCTGATAAGGCTAGAGATTGGACCTTGAAAAATATATTATGGCAGCTTATATATTCCTATTATAACAGGTTCATTTTAATGTTACTCTTTTTTACTTTGTTCGAGTCCAGAAAATATTTTTATGCTTCTATCAAAGTTAAAAATATTAAAGTTTTTGGCTATAAAAATTATTTCTTATGGTCATGATCTCCTATGGACACAGATGGGCAGATTATGTAAATATCCATAAGTTTTACCTGTCCTTAATATTAATATTATATTATTTCCAAACACTAAAGGCACATTTTTTATGATACTCTGATACAAGCTGATTTTCCAAAGAATATCAGAATGTGCACACAATACATTTTGGGAATGTTCACTGCTGTTACCCAATCACAATCAGATTAAATAAGTAAACAGGGATTTTCTTTTTACATGATTGGATAATTGAAGTGAGTCACACATTTTATCGTATGAACATTCTCAAATCCTTTAATATATCGGCCTTAATGATATGTTCCACGCGTTCACATTGGAAAGGTCAATTGCAAAAGGGACTTAATATATTATGTTTTTGGAATGCTAGACAAAACTCTACAACTGACCCACATAAAATAAAATTGGGTATTGTAGAGCCAATCTGATAAATCAGCCTCTAAGAATAAAAAGCAATGCAATATTTCTCATTAAGAAACTGAAAGAAGATAGATCAGAAATTTAAAGTGTTCATTTTAAAGATCACATCACACATAGGCCTGTTTTCCTTTCACAAGCGGCATCGCATTAAGCGCCCAGTCTGAACCTGACTTATGAAAAGGCCATTGCCATCTCAGGCAGTCTGGAGTGGGCTCTACTGGGGTTACTCCTCCATCAAAGGATTGGAAATGAAGTACGTGGGCATACACTCATTTAACGACAAGTAATTGACAAATCCAAAGACCCGCATTACTAGTGAAATGGGAAGATATTAATTATTTATAAACGATTAGCCTTTCTGTGTGTCCTGGACAAATTCTATCTTGTACTGGAAATATAACTTGTCACACTGCAGTCAGGGGAAGGGACAGGCACAATTCCAAAGGGAAAAAGATAATTCAATGTTTAATTATACATTCACCACAAGAGGATACCATGAGCATATACATATATATATGTATGTATATCCTTTATACTTACAGTATAAAGAATTCAAATGTAATCTAGTAATATAAAATGTAAAAAAAAAAATGTAATATATACTTTTTATAATTTATATTTAAAAAAAAAAAAAATTTGTACAGATAGATATGTAAGAACTAGAAAACAATGTACATACACTTACATATCCAGGTGCCTTGTTTATGCATGTGTATTTGCATATATAATTGATACCTATGTATGGAATGTGTATCTTAATATGGCTCTCTAACCTTTTATTTTAATTATTTCCTTCCATTGAAAAAAAATATATATGGATGCCGTTAAAAAAAAGTTTTGGGAGAATTGGTCGGCGATGTACCTCTGATTATTAACCCAATTATTAACCTATTATAAATGTAATACTAGCACCTCACGAGACAGTTAATATATATCATAATTAATAATTCATATTTTATTTTAACGCAATTCAAATTAATATTTTTTTTTTTAATTAATAAAATGGATTAATATAGCTCTAGGCAAGGGTGTATTATTCTAGTAATAATGCTATGCAGTACAGTACATATGCAGCAAAAAAGTGGATTCAAAATTAATTTCTGGTTATACATTGCTGCTATAACCACTGATTTTAGGGGGCTAAGTAGACAGTATTTAGCATACTTAGCAAGGGACCAATGCTGTCGTTCCTCAAAGCTTAGGTATATTTGCTTGCACCCTCCATACATTTTCAAATCTTACGGGACTGACTAGATAGTATTTAACATACCTAGCAAGGCACCAATGCAGCCATTCCTCAAAGTGTATTTATATTTGCTTGCACCTTGCATACATATTCATATTCTAGGGGACTCAGTAGATATTTTGCATACTTAGCTAGGAACCAATTCAGTATTTCCTCAAAGTGTATATAATTACTTGCACCCTACATACATGTTCACATTTTAGGGGACATAGTTGATAGTATTTCCATATTTCAAATTTTAGGGGACAGAGTAGATAGTATTTAACATACTTAATAGGGGATGCAGCCACTGCTCAAAGTGTATGAATATTTGCTTGCACCCTGCAAGCAAATTTTAGGGGACTTAGTAGAAATTTTGCATACTTAGCTAGGGACAAATTCAGTCTTTCCTCAAAGTGTATAAAATGACTTGCACCCTACATGTTCACATTTTAGGGGACATAGTTGATAGTCTCCTAAAATCTGAAATGTGGAAATACTAAGTAAACATTTTGCATTCTTAGCTAGGGACCAATTCAGTCTTTCCTCAAACTGTATATAATTACTTGCACCCTAAATGTTCACATTTTAGGGGACATAGTTGATAGTATTTCAGTATTTCCGCATTTCAAATTTTAGGAAACTAAGTAGACATTTTGCATACTTAGCTAGGGACCAATTCAGTCTTTCCTCGAAGTGTATAAAATGACTTGCACCCTATATGTTCACATTTTAGGGGACATAGTTGATAGTCTCCTAAAATTTGAAATGTGGAAATACTAAGTAGACATTTTGCATTCTTAGCTAGGGACTAATTCAGTTTTTCCATAAAGTGTATATAATTACTTTCACCCTAAATGTTCACATTTTAGGGGACATAGTTGATAGTATTTCCACATTTCAAATTTTAGGAGACTAAATATATAATTACTTGCACCCTACATGTTCACATTTTAGGGGACATAGTTGATAGTATTTCCACATTTCAAATTTTAGTAGACTAAGTAGACATTTTGCATACTTAGCTAGGGACCAATTCAGTTTTTCCTCAAAGTGTATATAATTACTTGCACCCTACATGTTCACATTTTAGGGGACATAGTTGATAGTATTTCCACATTTCAAATTTTAGGGGACTTGCACCCTACATGTTCACATTTTAGGGGACATAGTTGATAGTATTTCCATATTCCACATTTCAAATTTTAGGGGACTGAGTAGACATTCTGCATACTTTGCTAGGGACAAATTCATGCTTTCCTCAAAGTGTATATAATTACATGTATCCTGCATACATTTTCAACCCTTGTAATTATTAGTTTACTTATTTTTACCCTAGCCTTTTTGTATTTCAAAAACTCAACCAAGGTAATGGGAAAATTTGAATTTCCTGGAATGTGAAATGAGCACAGGCTGGAGTGCAAAGGATGTTTTAAATGAAACCTAAATGGCAATATTAACAAATTAATAACAAATTTAAATTTAAAAAAAATAGCTATAAAATAATAATAATAACAATAATAATAATAATAATAATTTAGAGCAAACGTCACCAACTTTTTTTTTTTTATTATTCAAAAGCTGCAGCAGTTCTCCAACAAAATCCTCTAAGCACTACTACAAATAAAATGAAAAGTTTTATCTGCCTTGGCTATGGAGCCCCTTTACCTGTTGACAGCTAGATACAATTGTCTTTAGAAGCCTCTTGTCTGGCCAGGGGGGCATCACCTTATCTTATGCATAGTCTGGATCTAGGATGGAAAACACAAGCAGCCAGGGTCTTGAATGTCAAGCAAATCCCCCCTACCTGCCTCTGTCTGGTCGATGGTGACAAGTCCACAAGAACAGACCTTCAGCTGCCAGCAGCTCTGCTGTCTCTGCCTTTATTTGAGCTTTGGCTGCCTCTGTTGACTTTAGCACAAAGCAAAGATTCCTACTACTTCAGAAAAAAAAAAAAAGATGAATATTTTACCAAGATATTGATCAGCATTATAAAACTCACTTAAACCTAATGAGTCAAGAAAAACTGCAGCAAAGGAAAAAAAAAACTATATCTGTGTAAATTTGCTATTGTGACGTGTTGCTTGAAAGTTTACCCTCCTGGAATTTGGATGTGGAATTTTTTGTTTACTGTCACTGTTTACTCACAGATCAGGATGCTTAAACCAGCAAGCGTTTGGAGAAAAAAACAAAAAAAAAACATGTAGTAGTTGTAGTAGCCCCCTCCACCACCCAGTACAAAACAGAGACCCAGGAGCCATGGGTGGCAGTCAGCAGAGGAGCACAGGGCACTGTGTTACAAGGCTGACATGGCACTGACATGCTTTTCTGTGTCTTTGGGGGGGAACACAACTCCATGTTATCTGCCAGGATCACTGGAGTGCGAGACACTAAGTAGTTTAAAACGACCAGTTAAACAATGGCCGAGTGATAGGAACATAGCAGGTTATAGCATCACATTCAAAGAGCATTGTTCCCAAATCAGGCCCATTCCTAGCCCTATTCTTCTCCTCCACGGGAGGCTTTTATGTGCTAATGAAACACATTTCATGCTGACTTCTCAACGTGTGTGTCCCTGCAGACTGGCCACTGCTCTGCCTCTCCCCCCCATACACAATGTGGATTCCTGAGCAGGATTTAAACGTTCTTATTTTCTGTCTGCAATCTATCACAGGCCCGGAGCTCGTGGGAAACACGGCGGCCGCGACTGTCATTCATATTTCGGTTATTAGAGGGGGACAGCAGGAGCAAGGAGAGCCGACACTGCTTGTCACCCACGTGCTCCTCGTCTAATTACCATTGTTTTTACTTTGCAGTCACAGTCCATCGGGCTGAGCAAACTGGAACAAGCCTATCCAAACTACAGGCTTAGGGCTTGGAGGAGAACTCAAGGATCGGGTTACTAAAGGCTTACAGGGACTTTTTAAGATAATACTGATTTGTTTTAATTAATAAGGAAATAAAAATTATAACTATAGCTAGATTGATAGTTATCTCTCTAGAGATAGGTCTATATCTATATATAGCTATATATATATCTATCTCTATATATATATATATATATATATATAGATAGAGAGATATATTTATATATATATATATATATATATATATAAATATATATATCTATAAATAGAGAGATAGATCTATATCTATAGATAGCTATATATATCTATCTATAGATAGAGAGATATATTTTATAGCTAGATATATAGCTAGATAGATAGATAAAGATATCTATCTATCTATCTATCTATAGATAGATTTATATATAGATATATATCTATATATATCTATATATATATATATATATATATATATATAAAGATAGATATCTATATAAGATAGATATATATATATATATATATATATATATATATATATATATAGATAGATCTAGAGAGAGAGAGAGAGATCTATACTGTTAGATTGTAAGCTCTCTGAGCAGGGCCCTCTTAATCCTCTTGTATTTTATTGTATTATAACTGTATTGTCTACGTTTTATATTGTAAAGTGCTGCATAAACTGTTGGCACTATATAAATCCTGTATAATATAATAATAATAATAATAATATCTATACATACACATATATATATATATATATATATATATATATATATATATATATATATATATATAAAGATATCTAGAGAGAGAGGGAGAGAGAAATCTATATCTATATTATATACATTATATATATATATATATATATATATATATATATATATATATATATATATATATATATATATATATATATATATATATATATATATATATATATAGTGATAGATATATAGATAGATAGATAATAAAGTGTATATATATATATATATATATAGAGAGATAGATATATAGATAAATAGATAGTATATATATATATATATATATAGAGAGAGAGAGAGAGAGAGAGAGAGATAAAGTGTATATATATATATATATATATATATATATATATATATATATATATATATATATATATATATATATATATATATATATATATAGATAGATAGATAAATGTGTATATATACATATATATATATATAAAGTATATAAAGTATATATATATATATAGAGAGAGAGAAGAGAGAGAGATCTATCTATCTATAGATAGAGAGATAGAGAAATTGTAAGGATTATTTACACATTACACACACACATATATATATATCTATATATCTATATATTTATCTATATATATATAAATATATATATATAATACTTTTATATATTCCTGTTTTTATGTTTCAATATGGGTGCATTTTAAATTCATATAGAGAAGCAAATAGAGAAAGCATTATCAATATGCCTTTTAAAGCTGGCCCATACAATATACAATTCTCTTGTTCGATTTCCTTTAGATTTACCTTCAACTATGTAATGCAAGGGCCCGCCTGATTACATAAAAACTGAAAGTGTTTAGGTTTGACCTCATATGGTTTTGGAAATCTAAAGGAAAATTGTATAATGCATGGCCAGCCTAAGTTCATATATATATGACCATATATGAGAGAGAGATACTATTAAATATTAAAACATTATAGAATACATTCTCCCTGTGCAATGAATGAAACAAAATTTACAAAAAATGTGTGTGTGTGTATGTATATATATATATATATATATATATATATATGATTTGTTAGAGCAGGTTGCGAGAAGGGACAATTTGCTTGGGTTTCAAGTCTATGCTAATCGTGTGTTTGCAGCATTGGTTGGCGATTCTTGGTCCCAGTGCCCTATAACTGATAAAGATTAATAAAAATACATAATAAAACCTCTTGGATGAAATACTAACTGCACCAGCAAAGTTTTTTAAGAGAAAGAAAAAAGGAAGGAAGGAAGGGAGGGAGGGAGGGAGGAAGAAAGAAAGAAAGAATGAAAGAAAGAAAGAAAGAAAAAGAAAGAAAGAAAGAAAAAGAAGAAATGTTACATCTACAACAGAGAGGTAACATAATTGTTACATATTTACACTACTTTCACAATAACCTATTGTATGAAGCATACCAATGTTATATTACTATAATGTAATATTACTATATAACTTCCAAACTTATCTTACAATTAGCCTAAAATAGGGAATTAAAGAGGATGTACAATATATATATTAGAATCGCACCTTTCTAGATGAGAAAATGTTCAAAAAGTGCACTAAATATTTCGATGTTGATGACATTTTATATGAAAAGTTTAATAAAATTCGGGAAATTATGGCAAGTACATGGGTTGTAAAAATTACTACATACCAAAAAAAAATTACGTTTTGCAGGGGCTACACAAAAAAAAAGTCAAGAGCTGTCAGAAAGTGCTCTAAATAAGGAGTAATCAGTTGTATTATGTTGCCTTTGCTAATAGTACACCAGTGCTGCACCATCTCTTTTCCGGTAGCTGTTGCGATATTGTTTTGCTCATTTGCAGTCTTTGCATGTCATTTGTGGGAAGTAGTCCTCCTACACAACAAAGTGCCCTTTTTTTTAACCTGGCGCCTACAAGACTGCTGACTCCACAGCTGCCTGGATGGTGACCTCCACCTGTCAGGTGACCGTGCAGGTGCTGGACCCTTTATCACCTTATTGCACCGGTCACATTAGTTTTCTTCAATCCCCATACAGCAAAACACAGATAGTCTGTGATCCAGAGCAGCAGAAATATCACAGACCTGTGAAAAGTAGAGGAGGAATGTCTGAACTGAGAGCAAGTTCTCACTGGAGATCCATTTACTAAAGAAGTAGAGACCAGAGCAAAGTGAACATTCACTGATCTTATGCGAGTCTGTGTTATCTTCAGTTTTTTTTTTTTTTTTTTATAATGTGTAGGAAAAAATCCTTTTTTTATTTATTTCTCTTAAATATCAAACAAGAACACAAATCTATCCTATTTATTAAGCTCAATGATCATTCACTTTGCTATGTGAACGGTCTCTACCTATTTAGTAAATCATCCCTGTAAACTTTGTAAGGTCTGATTTAAAAATATTTTTATAAGTATATACGTCGTAATGATTTCGTTTGATTATTGTAAATCATATGGCAGAAATAAAACATAAAAAAAATCCAAAATTAAATGGCAATACAATTTTAATAGAGATTGTTAAACTCTGGCTGGGACAGGCCAGAATACATAGTCATAAATAAAGTATACAGAACCATAAATTAAGCCTTTTGCAAACATTTTACTTAAAAAAATTAACTTTTTTTGTCAATTACAATATTTTCGCATCTTTTTTTTTTTTACACCATGTATATGACATACTTTTGGTCCTCGGTAGAAACTACAAGTTTCACACAAAATTAAAAAAGGATCCAACACATTCACAAAAAAAAAAAAAAAAAATCCCTGCAACATAACAAAACACAAAAAAATTGAAACAGAGTGGAAGATAGTTGACAGCTAAGGGGAGAGGAAAAAACTGTACACCTCAAGTTTGGGGATAGGAAGGGGGGGGGGGGTTAAAACACAGACTAATGTTTTACATAAATGTATAGAGTCAATCAAAGTCCTTTAAGTTGTCTAGAATTAGGAAGAGTTCATTATTGGTCTGGAATACACACCTTGATAGTAAGAAGTGTCACTTGAAATAGGCGAGGACTCTAATGCAGCTTTGTTCGTTACACTGCTCATGGCTAGGCTACCTGCCATCGGAGAGCCATAGCCAGAGTAATGCATAACCTGTTCGTAGGCTTTCAAGTCCATTTTATGGTGGTGGTGGCTGTGATGGTGGTGGTGATGATGGTGTTGCTGTTCTGAGGACATGAGGTTGTTAATGGAGAAAGGGTGGTTGAAGGAATAATGATGTTCCGGTTTGAGGTGGGACTGGGCATCATGGGACAACACTGAATGGTGTTGAGATAGCAAGTGTTGGGCTTGGGACACTGGAGAAGGGTTGTGGTCAGGGCTCAAGCCTTGGCTGGATTTCAGGTCCACCAAAGACCTCTTCTGCTCATGGCATGGTGAGGAGCTGGAATGAGGAGATTCGTTTCCCCCAGAGCTTTCCGAACTACTGTTAGCGGCAGAACCCACACTAGACCCACCTTCAGAAAGCTTCTTGCCTCCACCATCTCTGGGGCTGTGCTTCTTATCGCACTTGAAGCGTTTCTGACGCCTCAGGTAGCATCCATTCTCGAACATGTTCCCAGAGTCTGGGTGGAGAGTCCAAAAAGAGCCCTTGCCAGGCTTGTCTGGAGACCTGGGCACCTTGAGGAAACAGTCATTAAAGGACAAGGAATGGCGGATGGAGTTCTGCCAGCGCTGCTGGTTCTGCCTGTAGAAAGGGAACAGGTCCATGATCCACTGGTAGATCTCACTCAAGGTCAGCATCTTGTTGGGTGACTGCTGGATAGCCATAGTGATGAGCGAGATGTAGGAGTAGGGCGGCTTGGCATGGGTGTAACTCCTCCTGTAGGTCTTAGGATCCCTGGATCTGTTGATGTTGCTCTGTCCATAGATAGGGCTCATGGAATTGATGTTGGTGTAAGGTGCCAATGCGTTCATGGACGTAGCCTGGGCGCTCATGGGGCTCATGCTTGGGCTCAGGTGGGTGCCCATGCTGCCTACACCTGAACCCATACCGGCCATGGCACCGGTGCCAGGAGACATGCCAGTCAAAGATGGGCTCATTCCAGTGTTGACATAGGACATGTTCATGGAGCCTCCTGTCATGTTAGCGGTGGTGCTCATAGCGGACATGCTCATGTACGTGTTCATGGTGTTCATACTTAGCCCAGCGTTCATGTTGCCTACTGACGAGTAAGCCTGGGGAAATGGAAGAGGTAGAGTTACTAAAAGGGAATGCAATAAATCTAGTAGAGCAATTATAAAAGATCTAATATAGCATATATATTGGAAATTAAAGATGTGTGTGTGTGTGTGTGTATATATATATATATATATATATATATATATATATATCATATGAATCCAGTACAGCAATTATAACATATTTATATATAACATATGTATTGGGTGTCTATATATATATATGTGTGTGTGTTGTAGATATCCTTGTATATATAATATATAATCACATGAATCCAGATGTATTATTTATACATAAATTCAAAATGGTAAGTGAGACTAAAATGTACATATATGTATAAATATATATATATATATATATATATATATTTGTGTGTGTGTGTGTGTGTGGTGTTGTCATTGCTCTTTATCTCTCTTTATAAATAAATACATATAAAATCAAAGCTGTAACATTGGAAGTTAGACACTGGAACCTATATATAGATATCTATCTATATATATATATATATATATAGAGATATATAAATATAATATATGTTTAAAATTTGTAAAATTTGGAATATATAGCATTTATTTATGACTACTATAATAATAATAATAATAATAATAATAATAATAATAATAATATATAAGTAAACAGTTTTCATTGTTCTCCCCTCTCTGTAATTCCGATTGCCCCATAGTACCAAGACTAAAGTTTAACATTAGCTATTTGGAGTCCAACCCCTCCTACCTAATATCTAACTGGCAAACAATTGTCAATTTATAAGCACTGGGAAATAGATTGGTATAAATATTGACATACTTCTTTGTTTCTTAGGCGTCACTGTTTTGTGACCCACTACTACAGCTTGTGTTGATATCACACCAATAAACTAGTAGAGGACTGAGACACCTTTCCCTTGCCAGATCCCAAGCAAGTAACCAGTGAAAGAAGTCAACCCAAAGCACCAAACTGTGCCTGTAAAAATGACAGTTGCTGAAATCAGATGAAAATGTCCATGATTCTCCAGTCCTGGAAGTTTGATTAGCTGTTACATTTACAAGAAGAAACTTTTTCTTTTTTTTTTTCCTTGTCTCTCCCCCCCACCCCATGCCAAACACAAGCTTGTTGGGATAGTGTGTGGCTCATCATCGAAGAGGATTTGGAGGCGCCACAAGTCAATATTTGATCACAAAGTTAATATTATCCCAAGGCTAACAGTGTGCTATAAAGAGGCAGAATGAGGCAAAGATGACATCAAGTAGAAAGAGACTTTTCTTACCTCTGGTTCGGTGTAGTAGCTGCTCCAATCTGAATGTTCGTGTCCTTCCATTTTCACAGCTCCTAGCATACTGGAAGCACAGTGCATGGCAGTTTAAAATTTAACAGCCACAGGCAACAACTACGCCAGTGATAGCAACAAAAAAAGAGAGAGAGGGAGAGAGAGAGAGAGAGAGAGAGAGAGAGAGAGAGAGAGAGAGAGAGAGAGAGAGAGGAGCCCTCCTCCCCCAACACTCCCTCTCTGCACTAGGAGGGGGAAGTAGGAATCTCACTAGCTTCTCCTTCTTCTTCTTCTGATCAGCAGTGGAGCTCCTGGGTGAATGGGCAGGAGTTGGAGGAGGACAGTGCAGGCTCGCCT
>CM053028.1:100896148-101111148 GCA_028564925.1 Lithobates sylvaticus | reverse complement strand
GGGAACACACACTGCTAAGTGCACATTGGTGTGGAAGACACAGAACAAAAACCAAAAAACAAATAATGGTTCATTATATTTATTATACACACTATAAAAATAAATTATACAGAAACAACATTTACTTTAAAGTGATTTTTATTGCACCGTAAATGATGTAGTAGACTAAAAAATGTCATTAGAATGTCATCCTTTTTTTTTTTAATTTTTTTTTTTATAATGTAGATGGATATTATTTTATTTGCTATTATGTTCTGCTTTTGAGAATGTGCCCATTTTTAATATCATCATCGAATATTATAGTATATAATATATATATAGTATATTAGCCTATGTGGTTTGTAACAGGTTGTTGAAGATCTGGGGTGAAGGTGTAGTAGAGTGATAGCTAGGCCTATATGTGTAGTATACAGGTGAGTTAGAATTCCTGGGAGGAGAGCTCCCCCTCTTGGTAGTCTCAGGCAGTCTTGGTAGGCTACCTTCAGTTCAAGGCAGATTCAGGATGTGCTAGATTGTAGCTGGGGTTAGAAGCTCATTGGTTTCTATGCCGAAGTGAGCCTGATTTTGCATTTTCTAGCTTTAGTAAATAAACCCCATTGTGTACTTAAAAGTGGGGTATGCCTGTACATTACTATTTGGTGATACAGAGCTTTGTATGTGATGATCACCAGAAATATAGTAGAGAACAAATGATTTCTGCAGGCTTAGTTAATTAATGCGTTAGCTGGTGGTGTATAGGGCTGGGTTGATTTTGTTAAAAATGTTTGGAATTGTCAATCAGGGGGGCTGGAAAATTTTATTTCTGGTGGCACAAAAGTAAGCTGGGGCATAGATGGCATATTGGTATATGCAATCAGACATTGCCAGACAGGGCCATTATACATATTTTGCAACCTGATTTTTGGTAAAAGTTGTAACTTAAAGCATGCCCTGCTGAGTACACTTTATTCTGCACATGTTTGCCAAAGCCCTAGTAATTCCTATGGGGAGAACTGTACTCCACAGGACCAATAAAGGCTACCATAAGTATGAGTATTCCAATAGGAAAGAATGGGGGCATAGTGCTCTTCTGTAGAATGAAGGTGACCCGAAGCCCTTTGAAGAAGGCTGTGTGGCTCCTAGCAGCGACTAGGGTTGCCAACCGCCAGTAAATTTACTGACAGTTTGTCAAAATCTGTGATTTTTTTTTTACAACTGCCAGTAAATATCAGGGGCTGACAATTTCATGCTGTGTTGACTTTTAATGTGTAAATCAAGCACATTACTTTGTTATAGGTGTTGTCAGTGTTTCCATATCATGTTTATACTGTTTAAATATTCACTGTGTTAGTTTTCAATAGCAGTTCTGTCATTTCTCAGGTTGTCAGTAAAAAATTGTGCTCCGCCAGTAAATTTCCCATGTTTTGTCAGTAAAAAATGCTGCGGGAGGTTGGCAACCCTGGCAGGGACAAACAGTGAAGATGCAGGGACAGAGGTAAGTATTGGACCAGGTGGGGACATGCTTTAAAGGGCAACTTGTACAAAGGTACTGTTGTCCCTTAATATGACTTTGGTTTCCCCAGACATCTTCCTTGGCCAAGGCATATTAGTCATCATCCTCAGATAACAATCCAAAGACATGCTGGTAGGTTAATTGGCTCCTGTCTAAGGCCCCTTTCACACGAGGCGGAGTCCGCCTCTGTCCGCCGGCTCAGCGGGGGATCTCTCCGTTGATCTCCTCTGAGCCGGCTGATGACAGGTCCCTCTCTGCTCACTGAGCGGGGAGGGGCTTGTCGAGCACCGCTGGTCTCTATGGAAAGATCCGATGAAAACGGACAGCGTGTCCGTTTTCATCAGATCTCACCCGATCCGCCAGCAACGGATCTGGACGTAGAGCCATCCGTCTGCTTTTGGCGGATCGGACCGGGTCGGATGTCAGAGCGGACATGTCTCCGCTGACATCCGTCGCTCCAGAAACTAGCATGGAGCGCCCGTTCAGGTCCACCGTCAAAACTGACAGGCGGACCTGAACGGTCCGTTGGTGTGAAAGGTGCCTAAATTGGCCCCAGTATGTGTATGTATAAATGTGAGTTAGGGATCTTAGATTGTAAGCTCCTTGAGGGCAGCGATTCATGTGAATGTACAATATATATGTAAAGTGCTGCGTAAATTGACGGCACTACAGTACATAGGTACCTGTAATAAATAATAACAATCAAGGCCTATTTATTTTTATTTTTAAAGGTGTGAACTGATAAATATATTTTTTCAACATATTATTTCTGTATTTGCCTGGCTATTTCTTAAAGGGGAGTTCCAGGCATTTTAAAAGTCAGCAGCTACAAAAAGTGTAGTTGCTGACTTTTAAAAAAAAATGACACTTACCTGTTCCACGGTCCAGCGATGTGGCAGAACGGTGTGACGCTCCTCTCCCCCTCCTCTTCGCCGGCGCCGCCATTTCCACTAAGGGCACCCGGCCGTGACAGCTTTCCTCTTCACGGCCGGGCACGCACGGCGCATGCGCGAGCCGCGCTGCGCTCCCGGAGTGGATAGGCGATCTCCTGGGACCTGTCACGTGTCCCAGGAGATCGCCTAGAGGGAGGAGTCGCCTAGGCGGTTACTGGGCGGAAGGAGGAAGTGGGACAGGAAGTCCCCCCCAAAAAAATTACATGCCAAATGTGGCATGTAAGGGGGTGAGGAGTGGTTAAAGCTGAACTTCCATTTTTAAGTGGAACTCCGCTTTAAGAGTAGATCCTCACTTTTTGCAGTTTTTGCATCACTGAGATTACATGAGTGATGATATATGAAGTATTTTACCATAGTTTCATCTAGTACTCTACAACTATAGATAATGCGGTGTACATAGGTGTGCGCACAGGGTGTGCCAGGTTTGCCTGGGCACACCCTAATCACCCTGTGTGGTACAGATTCACCCTATTTAGACCCCTGCTCACCAAACCCAATGGGGCTCTTAAATAAATTGTAATAAAAAAAAAAAATTGTAAAAAAAAAAAAATAATAATAATAATAAAAACTACTGACACCGTCCATTGCTCTACTGACACTGTCAATATGTATACACATGCACACACACACATATGTGTTTGAGATTTGGGATGCAATAGGCTGGGCACACCTATGGCGGTGTACATGTGATGTTGCTGTACATATGGCTTAATTTATGATGGAGAGTCAGTATTGCTAGTCACTTTCCACTAGACTCTGCAAGGTTACTCCACAACACTGCCCATTTATAAAATGCAAGCATCAATGTGAATTAATATGGCAGTGAGAACTTCATGCTTGGAGGACAGCCGGTCACATGACTTTAAGGGGGCATGTGACTGGGCTCCCCACCCAGCATCTTTTGTTTTCCACACATTGATTTTAATTGTGCTTTGCTGGCCTCAGAGTCCTGAAGGATTGTATTATTGTATTAAGTATTACTGTTGTTTACTAAAGTATTTTACTGGTAGTAATTTATCATACAAACAAAATGTAATTTAGTAAGGGTTTACACCAGCGCTTTTGTAAACTTTTGCATGTGCACAGGCGTACAACCTTGGATGTAGAATGCCTGCATCCAGGGTTGTATGGCCATGGGTATGTAAGTACAGGTGTTCTATCAGATTAGCGAACCCATCAGATCAGAGAACGGAAGTGTCAAATCCTGTCAGCTGCGCAAGCGTTTCCAGGGTTTGCTAATCTGACAGAACAGCGGCATCGGACATCTTACTACACCCAGCTATGGCTTAAATTTTTGAGTAATTTTAGCAATAAAGTGAGAGTATATAAATAAATATAGTATATTGACATCTATGATGTGGTTTTGATGTTTAATTTTGAAAGTCTAAAGGTTTAGCGCTGAGCAGTGCAGGGTGTACCAATATGGCCTCCGCCACCTTCCTACTGCTGGCATCCAGCTTCTTTCAGAATGTAACATCAAAACAGCATCACAGATGTCAATATACTATATTTATTTTTTATATGCTCACTTTATTACTAAAATTACTCTGAAATTTAAGACGTAGCTGGTTGTAGTAAGATGTCCACTGCCGCCTTCTGACTGCAGGTGTTCTGTCGGTGGAACGCATGTGCAGCTGATGGAACATCACTTCCATACGCTGATATGATGGGTTCGCTAATCTGATAGAACACCGGTATAAACTCTTGTATGGTAGCACACAGCAATGGGAGGCTGTATGCTGAACTTGTTACCCCCTTATGCTGGCTATGTTTGCTCCATGCACCCTGTACACCCTCTTTAGGCCAAGTGCATGAAGCCATAAGTCATGCCTTGAATGTAACTGTTATGAAACTGTTTTGGGAAAGAGTTGAATTTGTGGATTTATTTACACTTTAAAGCCTATCTGTGAGCAAAATTAAATCAACACTCATACCCACACATCTCTACCTCCATTCCCAGGCTTCATTTTTTTTTTTTAATGCTTTTCAAAGCAGTCTTTTACCTACCTGAGTTTGCCATCACCTTTTTCATGCTGGTGAGTCTTCCAGGAGTGCAGACCAGTGATTCAGCACTGCAGCCAGGCCCACCATTACCTGGTCTTGTTTCTGTAACAATGTCATCACAACAATGCAGTCTTCTGGAGCCTGAGAGAATCCCACCACAGTACAGTCAGTCGAAAGTATCACCCAGGCAGTGACTTGGGCACCTAAATAAGGAATCTCCCATTATAAGAAATGGCCAGAGATTGAAGTGAGTATTTGGGTCTTTTAGATTTTTTAAGTGAATACAGCAAGTAGCTAGATGGGGTGTAGATGTTATTTGTGTGTGGAGGAGGGGAGGGCCTGGCCAGAGATGAGCTTTAAAAGAAGAGCAACATATGCATTGTTTAACATTTTACAATGCTAATATCTATCTTCTAAGATAAAACACAAATGGTGAATATTAGCTGGGAAAAGTATGTAAAATTGGGAGACCTATGTTAGCAAAACAGTAAGAGGAAGAACTTCTAAATGGGTTGCACCGTAATATAATCAGTATAAAAACAATGTTCAACCTTCGAATAACCAAACATAAAGTGAACCTGTGTTTTACCCATTAGAATAAAAGAGGGCGAGAAATTGGGACTTTATATGAAACGCGCGGTGGTAAAAAATAAATGAATGTGTAAAAATATATATAGAAAAATATATTTATTCATTAGTTCATATATATATGTATATGTATATATATATATATATATATATATATATATATATATATATATATATATATATATATATATATATATATATATATATATATATATATATAAATATATATATATATATATATAATGTCAATGTTAACTTTCAGAGCAATTTTCCATAATAACAATATTCTTATAACGATTTCTTCAAAAATATCACATAACTTTATTCCATGATCCAACAAATTTCATCTATATGCATACACATACTGAAGAAATCTATCTATCTAGCCTATAATATTGTTACTCTCTGTTACTGTTGGTAAAACAATATATATTACGTGTGATGACAAGAATTACATATATAGGTCATGTGAACATGTCTTATGTAAACAGATGACAAAAAAAATTCATAATCAGAGCAGAATTTAAATAGAGTATGGCAACTGGTAGCTCGACACGTTTCGTGACTGTAGGTCACTCTTCAGGAGCAAGCCCATATTATCTATCTATGAAAAAAAAAAATGAAAAATATGTATATATATATATATATCTATATGATCTGACACAGTCAAAATATGAGACAGGGTAAAAAATAAGAAACCCCTCTATTGCAAAATTACTTACAAAACCATATGTGTGCTGATAGTATAATGCTGGAAACCTCTGGCCATGAAAGGCATCACCCACGGGAGCTGTGGGAACATACACAGCGACAGCTGCCAACAAAGACAACATCCATGGTGGACAGGCACCCATGGCATGTTCCTAATGTATAATATAAATGAAATACTGTGGGACCTCTGTGAATGAATGTGCAGGTAAGAAATTAACATTGGGTGGGGTGACCCATACTAATGAATGTGATGTGTGGAAAAGTAGGTGCACACCTAGTGATAAAAATAGAACAGCCAAAAAGAAGGGGGAAGAGAAAAGGAAAGAAATAAAGGGAAAGAAAGAGAAACAAAAGGGAGATTGAAAATAAAATGAGGAAACCACCAAGACAGAAAGTAGAGATGCTAAGTTTAGAATGGAATGAAATCAGAACTCAGCGACATGTAAGAGGCATGACATACCTAAGGTAAGGAGGTGAAGACCATGGATCATGGTTGTGCATGGTGTCCGCATGTGAGAAAGGAACCAAGAATACCTAGCCCACTTCTGGATGGTGCCTAATGAAGGAGCGTTGCCGTATCATACTCTTCAGTTCCAGAACATCCTTCCTAAGGACTGGTGCCTTGAACTGGACAGCATACTCTAGGTGCGACCAGAGTCTTGTAGAGTGGAAGAATTATCCTTTTATCTCTGCAGTTAATCCACTTTTTAATGCATGCCAATATTCTGTTTGCTTTGTTAGCAGCACCTTGGCATTGCATGCCATTACTGAGCCTGTCATCTACTAGGACCCCAAGGTCCTTTTCCATCCTAGATTCCCCCAGAAGTTTTCCCCCCAGTGAGATTGCATTCACCTTTTTGCCACCCAAATGCATTATGCATAGTTGTCCACCCTAATTTGTTCAGATCTTCTTGCAAGGTTTCCACATCCTGCAGAGACATTATTGCCCTGCTTAGCTTAGTATTATACGCAAATAAAGAGCTTGAGCTGTTTACCCCATCCTCCAACATTTATGAACAAATTAAATAGGATTGGTCCCAGCACAGAACCCTGTGGGACCCCAGTACCCACCCCTGACCATTCCGAGTATTCCCCATTTATCACCACTCTCTGAACTCGCCCTTGTAGCCAGTTTTCAATCCATGTATTCCCCCTCAGGTCCATGCCAACGGACCTTATTTTGTACAGTAAACGTTTATGGTGAACTGTGTCAAATGCTTTAGAAAAATCCAGATACACCACATCTACAGGCCTTCCTTTATCTAGATGGCAACTCTCCTCCTCATAGAAGGTTAATAGATTGGTTTGGCAAGAAAGATTCTTCATGAATCCATGCTTATTACTGCTAATGATACAGTTTTCATTACTAAAATCTTGTATATAGTCTCTTATCATCCCCTCTAAGAGCTTGCATACTATTGATGTTAGGTTAACTGGTCTGTAATTCCCAGGGATGTATTTTGGGCCCTTTTTAAATATTGGTGCTACATTGGCTTTTCTCCAATCTGCTGGTACCATTTTATAAATGTTAAGTTTCCCAAGTCTAATGCCTTTTACACACGGTCGGACATTCCGACGACAAAATCCATCAGATTTTTTAAGACGGATTTTGGCCGAAACTTGTGTTGCATCCACACGGTCTGACAAAGGTGACATCCAAAAAGTAAGACGGGACTACGTAGAGGCCAGTACAAATTTTTTCTGAGCATGCGTGGCATTTTGTGCGTCAGAATTCTCTACACACTATCGGAAAAAGTCAGATGGGATTTTGTTGTCGGAAAATTTTAGATCCAGCTCTCAAACTTTTTCTGTCGGAAATTCCGACGGAAAAAGTCAGATAGAGCCCACACACGATCGGATTTTCCGACAATATAATCCGATCAGACTTTTTCCGTCGGAATGTCCGACCGTGTGTATGGGGCATTATTCTAAAGCCCCATACACACGGTCGGACTTTTTCATGGATTCTGTCCGATCGGACAAGGTTGTTGAAAAATCAGACCGTGTGTATGCACCATCGGACAGTGTTCGTCGGTTTGGCCGACGGACAAAGTCTTATCTCCTGCTGGAAAACTTTGCCGTCAACACGGTCCGATCACACCAAATCCGAGCGTGTGTACGCTTGTCCGACCGGACAAAGTGCTACGCATGCTCAGATCACATTACAAGACCAAAGCTATTGGCTACTAGCCTCTACGTAGTCCCGTCGTAGGCAACAAACGTCACCACGTTCAGAATGATCGGATTTTCCGACAACTTTGTCCGATCGTGTGTACGCAAAACCAACATCAGACAAAGTATGACGGACATGGTCCGACGGACATGGTCCACGGATTGTCCGCGCGTGTGTATGGGGCTTAATTCTGTCCTCTGTTAGTGTCTGTGATGTGTCACAAGGATAATGTTATGTGATATTTTTGAAATCGTTATAAGAATATTGTTGTTATGGAAAATTGCTCTGAAAGTTGACACTGACATTATATATATATACATATGAACTAATGAATAAATATATTTTTCTATATATATATTTTTTTTTACATATTCATTTATTTTTTACCACCATGCACTTCATATAAAGTCCCAATCTCTCACCCTCTTGAGGGCCCTGCTTCATTTAAAGTGCCACAAACCCCCATGTTTTTAAATACTGTGTTTTACCCATGTTGGGAGAGTGGGATAGGTGGAGAGAAAGAGAGGAAAGAAAGAAAGGTGAGTGCAGGAGAGAGGGGACAGTAAGAGAGAAGATGGAGGAAAGAATACACAAAGGGAGAGAGGAGATGGAAGAGAGTACAGGAAAGATGGGACAGGGAGAGAGGAAGCGGTAGAGAGAGACAGAGTAAATGAAAGGTGGGATAGGGCGAGAGGAGATGGGAAAGAGAGAGATAAAGAGTACAGGAAAGGTGAGGCAGGGAGAGAGGAGATGGAAGAGTGAGAGTAGAGGAAAGGTGGGGCAGGGAGAGAGGCGATGTAAGAGAGTACATGAAAGGTGGGATAGGGAGAGAGCAGATGGGGGGGGGGGGGAGAGAGAACAGGAAAGGTAGGCCAGGGAGAGAAGAGATGGAAGAGAGAGAGTACAGGAAAGGTGGGGCAGGGAGAGAGAGAGATGGAAGAGAGAGAGTACAGGAAAGGTGGGGCAGGGAGAGAGGAGATGTAAGAGAGTACATGAAAGGTGAGATAGGGAGAGAGGAGATGGGGGAGAGAGAGAGAGAGAACAGGAAAGGTAGGGCAGGGAGAGAGGAGATGGAAGAGAGAGAGTAACGGGAAAGGTGGGGCAGGAAGAGAGGAGATGGAAGAGAGTACATGAAAGGTGGGATAGGGAGAGAGGAGATGGGGGGGGAGAGAGAGAGAGAGAAAAGGAAAGGTAAGCCAGGGAGAGAGGAAATAGAAGAGAGTACAGAAAAGGTAGGATAGGGAGAGAGGATATGGAAGAGAGAGAGTACAGGAAAGGTGGGGCAGGGAGAGAAGAGATGGAAGAGAGTACAGGAAAGGTGGGGCAGGGAGAGAAGAGATGGAAGAGAGTACAGGAAAGGTGGGGCAGGGAGACAGGTGGAGGAAGAGAGTACAGGAAAGGTGGAGCGGGGAGAGAGGAGATGGAAGAGAGAGAGAGTACAGGAAAGGTGGGAAAGGGAGAGAGGAGATGGAAGAGAGAGAGAGTACAGGAAAGGTGGAGGCAGGGAGACAGGTGGTGGAAGAGAGTACAGGAAGGGTGGAGCGGGGAGAGAGGAGATGGATGAGAGAGAGAGGGAGTACAGGAAAGGTGGGATAGGCAGAGAGGAGATGGAAGAGAGAGAGAGTACAGAAGAGTGAGGGGAGAGGAAAGAAAGCAGAGGGAGAAAAAGGAGGTACAGGAGGAAGGGGACAAAAAGAAGAAAAAAAGAAAAAAAAGAAGAAGAGGTAGGGAGAGGGAGTATAGAGGACAGACGGTGAAAGAAAGTAAGATGATAGCAAGAAACAAACCTGGCTGCGGATATTTTAGTGCAGTAATTAGGGTTTAATTTATAGGCAATTATATCCTCTTCTAAATATAAACATTAAAAGACACTCAGTGATGGTAGTGATCTCATAATCCATTATTTTCATGGCTGACGCAAAACAAATATAAAGTCATAGGAAAACATGTGTTAATGTAAGTTATGGCCCATTTCCAGCCAGCTTCTTTCAAGAAAGATAAATTGAGCGTCTTCAAATCAGGCAGCATATAGAAATCCTTGTATCTTAATGTGGCATAAACCACTACCTCTCTGTACAGCTTCCTTTTAAAGATTATCGTGTTTTGTCCAGATGTTGAACCCCTCCTGCTGAGTTTATTTTATTAATAAATGAATAATAAAAGACAACTGTATTACACTTTTTAAATAAAAAAATACTAATTATCTATCTATCCAAATATCAAATAAAATATTTTTTTTCCTTTGGATATGATAATAATAAAAACATGAAAACTCTACCATTTTAGAAGCTAGCAATCCAAACCTATAACAATACCCAGGTCCCCCTGCAGTTTTTGATGCAAGTGATGATGCATTGTGATGCTTAACCTTCAATATTCTTGTTTTAGGTGACGTGATTATATACAATGCTATATGGCAACGTTATCAAAAATAAATGTAAAAAATCATTATGGATTTTAAAGTGCACTTTCAGTGTTCTTCCTTTGGGGCTCAAATGCTCATTACCGACAGCTCTTGAAAACCAAATTTTTACCTGTCATTCTTTGCCGAGATATTTGCCGCGTGATCTACTGAGCACTACACAGCCTCCATTGCTCATGCACACTGCAATCTCTGTTTATTCCAATAGAAAGTCTATACTGCATTCCTCCCAGTGGAGTACAAACATTCCATTGGAATAAATGAAGATCACAGGAAATATGTACAGAAAGAACTAGACATGACAGAATGGATTGTCCAGAAAAGGCTGTGAAGGGCTAGCAAAGAATACAGTAGAGTGGGGCAGGGAAGTACATGGCTTTTTAATGGCTGTTAGGTCTGGGCATTCTATCAATAGGCATATGGGAGCTAAAAGACACAAAGGGGTTTATTTACTAAAGGCAAATAGGCTGTTGAGTTTGCAAGGGAATTTGCACTTTGCAAGGGAAATTACCCATAGCTTAGTGAATGAAATTAAGCACATCCAATCATGTGCGACCAAAATCATTTTTTATTTTTTATTTTACATTCATATGATTGGATATTCTTTGTAAAGTGATTTTTTACCACATTCACAAAGCTAAAGAAAAATTCTCTTGCAAATTGAATAGGATATTTGCCTTTATTAAATCAACCCCAGAAATTTTAAATTAACATGGGTGGGGGCTGTTGTAAGTGGGGAAAAGTGTTCTATTTTTTATTTGTGTTCAATTTTAATTCATATTTTATTTGCTTTTAGATTTTTTTTCTCAATAGATGTTAAATTACAATTAAACCATGGAAATTACCTGTTAAAAATACAACGCCTGCCAGACACTATCGGAAACTCTGGGAAGTGTATGTCCAACTTTTTTTCAGTTTGGATAGCGTGGGAGAGGGAAGGAAACCCTGTCAGATTTTTTATTTGTGTTCAATTTTCCATTTTAATTCATATTTTATTTGCTTTTAGATTTTTTTTCTCAATTGTTGTTAAAAATGAAATTACAATATAAACCATGTACATTACCTGTTAAAAATACAAGGCCTGCCAGACACTATGGCAATCTCTGGGAAGTGTATGTCCAACTTTTTTCATCTTGGATAGCATGGGAGAGGGAAGGAAACCCTGTCAAATGTTTATTGTGTGCTGTAACCTCATTGGGTTTCTTATCTCTATTTATCCTTGTGGCCATTATCACAGAGCCAGAAACAAAAACTATTTTAAAGTTGTGACCAGAACAAGGGTTGAGGGTAATTAGGATTTTGAAATATTGTCCCATGTTTGCTGTCATTGTCCCCTGATTTGAAAATATTGGTGTCAAATAATTAAACCAATAAATAAAATCTCATCCCTCTCTCTTTGGGCTCACAATGGAAGTTTATTTCACAAAATGTCAATTTTCAGATTATGAAATAAACTATGCTACCTAACACAGATAAAAGTCTAATTCCAAAACACTTCAAATCAACAAAACTGCCTACGATGAGTGAATAGTTGTTGGGGTCTTTAAAATCAATGGAAGAAATTAGAACTGTTAAACAATATGCCTTTCAAATTTTCTAGCTGGGCAGGTTGGATAATCTTTAAAAATTCAGTGATTTGTTGGTAAATGTTCTGCTGTAATGTCATCACACAAATTACTTTGAGAAAAACATTGGATGTTTTTCTGCTTGGCAAGGTACTTAATAATCGAATGAGACTGTATATGGACAGTAATGCCGCGTACACACGGTCGGAATTTCGGCCAGCAAAAGACCGATGAGAGCTTTTCGTCGGAAAATGCGACCGTGTGTATGCTCCATCGGACTATTGCTGGCCGAATTTCCGCCAGCAAAAGTTTGAGAGCATGTTCTCCATTTTTCAGTCGGAAAAAGTTCCGTCTGTAGCAATTCCGACGCGCAAAATTCCTACACATGCTCGGAAACAATTTGACGCATGCTCGGAAGCATTGAACTTCATTTTTTCGGCTCGTCGTAGTGTTGTACGTCACCGCCTTCTTGACGGTCGAAAGCTCAGCAAACTTTTGTGTGACCGTGTGTATGCAAGACAAGCTTGCGAACCATCCAAAATTTTTCCGACAGAAAATCCGCTAGTGTGTACGGGGCATTAGACATATGTGATTTCTGTGTCTGTATTTTTGTTTAATCTGTGTTTGAGAATTCATTGCCTTGCTAATTTTTTTACATTATTATCCACATTTATCTGGAATGGGTACTTCAAATGTCTGCTGTTTGTATAAAAGAAGAATAACTATGTGGTGGTGACTAAAATATTCCATGTTTTTGATTGCAAGCATTCTATAAAATGTGGTGAATGTAAAGAAATTTAGAAAAACTTTAATAAAAATCTTTGCTGAAACAAGTGGCTAGAGTAAATGTTCCAATAAGGACACTTGATCCAGTATAAACTACATAAGAGGATGGATTTACCTCACTTTCTAGAGATTTCCTCTCACTTCGTATTGCACCTCTGGTACAGGAAGTTAAAGAGGAGCTCCAGTCTCCCCCCAAAAAAGTAAAAGTCAGCAGCTACAAATACTGTAGCTGCTGACCTTTAATATATGGACACTTACCTGCCCCTGGATCCAGTAATGTCCTCACCCAAGCCAATTCTTTAATCGGCTTTGTGTGCAAGACCCCTTTCACACTGTGTGCATTAGCATTAAAGCGCCGATAGTTTTAGTGGACCGGAGTGACGTCCTGACGTCACTCCTGGTCCTGGGTGGAAGTAAACAATATTTTTTTATTTTTTTAAAGAATAAAATTTAAAAAAACTTTTGCTTTTAAATAACCTTTAAAAGCAAAAGTTTTTTTTTAATTTTATTCTTTAAAAAAAAAAAAAAAATATTGTTTACTTCCACCCAGGACCAGGAGTGACGTCAGAACGTCACCCCGGTCCACTAAAACTATTTATGTATGTATTTTTGACCCCAGATCTCTCCATTTAGAGGACTTGTCATCCTTATTTCTAATACAAGGGATGTTACATTTCTTGCAATAGGAATAAAAGTAACCAAAAAATAATAATTAAAGGGACAGTGTAAAAATAAACACTAAAATAAATAAGGAAAGCATTTTTTTTACAGCGCCGCCATCCCTCCATGCTCCAGAAGCGAATGTATACGTAGGTCGCACACACATATGCAAACAGTGTTCACACCACACATGTGAGGTATCACCATGAACATTAGAGTGAGAGCATAAATTCTAGACCTCCTCTGTAACTCTAAACAGGTAACCTATAAATATTTTTAAAGCGTCACCCATTCCACAAGCGTGTGCAATTTTAAAGCGTGGCATGTTAGGTATCTATTTACTCAGGGTAACATCAGCTTTCACATTATACAAACATTATATTGTGTTTTTTTTTTAATTCATTAACCTGTATTTTTTTTGAAGAAATGGTGTTTTTAAAACAGTTGCGCAAATACTGTGAGATATTAAAACAATCGCTATTTTATTCCCTAGGATGTCTGCTAAAATAAATATTTACAGTGTCTGACAAAAGTGAGAACACCCCTCACATTTTTGTAACTATTTTATTATATCTTTTCATGTGACAACACTGAAGAAATTACACTTTGCTACAATGTAAAGTAGTGAGTGTACAGCTTGTATAACAAGTTATTTTGAGGGGACAGCAAATTTACACTGTTATACAAGCTGTACACTCACTATTAGCGTTTTAGACATTAATGGATGTGTGTTGAGTTATTTTGAGGGGACAGCAAATTTACACTAACACACATCCATTAATGTCTAAAAGGCTGATAAAAAAAGTAAATACACCCCTAAGTGAAAATGTCCAAATTGGGCCCATTTAGCCATTTTCCCTCCCAGTGTCATGTGACTCGTCAGTGTTACAAGGCCTCATGTGTGAATGGGGAGCAGGAGTGTTACATTTGGTGTTATTGCTCTCACTCTCTCATACTGGTCACTGGAAGTTGAACATGGCACCTCATGGCAAATAACTCTCTGAGGATCTGAAAAAAATTATTCTTGCTCTACCTAAAGATGGCCTAGGCTATAAGAATATTGCCAAGACCCTGGAACTGAGCTGCAGCATGGTGGCCAAGACCATACAGCGGTTTAACAGGACAGGTTCCATTCAGAACAGGCCTAGTCATGGTCGACCAAAGAAGTTGAGTGCACGTGCTCAGCATCATATCCAGAGGTTGTCTTTGGGAAATAGATGTATGAGTGCTGCCAGCATTGCTGCAGAGGTTGAAGGGGTGGGGGCTCAGCCTGTCAGTGCTCAGACCGTACGCCGCACACTGCATCAAATTGGTCTGCATGGCTGTCATCCCAGAAGGAAGCCTCTTCTAAAGATGATGCACAAGAAAGCCTGCAAACAGTTTGCTAAAGACAAGCAGACTAAGGGGTTATAAGTAATTTTCTAGCAAAAAATTGTGATTTAAACTTAAGCTTGGTCTTCCAGTGGTTAAAACCTGCCAGAGAGGAGGATTTTTCCCCACTCTATCCAAAGCAACCAAGAATGAACTGCCTGGAATTTTTGTAAAAACAGCCATTATAAAAACATGTTTCATTATCCTTTAGTAATCACAGCCTGTTCTAGCAGCCCTACAGTGTCCAAGAGAAACAATTGCTACTCTTTTACTCTCTTGCCTACCAAATCAGCATAAGCCTTAGACATGTCCTGTCTGCAATACACAAGTTTGAAAGCTGTCAACCTCTTTAGAAAACTAGCACTCTACCCATTCCAACAAACTGTACATCTTAGACCCACAACCTACACCAATGGAACAGTAGACAGCTTGATCTGAATTAGGCCAGGAAGTGTTTTCCATTCTCCCCAGGGAACATCTGCATGACAAGGAGAACATTATTTCCTACAGGTGGAAAGCTGTGTTTGTCTTTTCCCCCAGGGAGCTGATGAGTTGGGAATGTTGAAACTGTCAGTCCTATTCTTTCCCAGCTGTAAAATACTCAACATTCTTAGGAGAAAATTGCTGTGGGCGATCCAAGGCTATGTAAACACAGGTTGGACATTGTCACAATTGAGCAACATGCTGTTAGAACATTCTGGGAAGCCATCAAATATTGAGGGATGCATTCAATGTCTTGAGTACTGAGGTAGACCTACTCTTACACTGAAGAGACTGTACTTATACCACAAAAGCTTTTTTTAGAGCTGTCACATTACTGTGAAAGGTGTGTTTTCCATGAGAAGAAGACGGCTTATAACGAATAATTTGAAGGTAACATTGATTTAGGCTTCAATGTGAAGACAGAACGTCACACCACACACAAAGACTTTGCGCAATACCCAAACTGCCTGACAAAAATGTAGACAAATAATTTATCAAAGAATGTAAAACATTTATTTGTCTTACCTGAAACATTAATACAGCTTGTAATTCCAAAATCAGTCTAGCTACAGTGCCTTGAAAAAGTATTCATACCCCTTGAAATTTTCCACATTTTGTCATTTTACAACCAAAAATGTTAATGTATTTTTTGGTGATTTTATGTGATAGACCAACACAAAGTGGCACATAATTGTGAAGTGGAAGAAAAATGAAAAATGGTTTTCAAATATTTTTACAAATAAATATTTGAAAAGTGTGGCGTGCATTTGTATTCAGCCCCCCTAAATCAGTACTTTGAAGAACCACCTTTCGATACAATTACAGCTGAAAGTCTTTTTGGATTCTAAAACATGAATATATATATAAACCATTCCATTGTAGCTCTAGCTGTATGTTTTGGGTTGTTGTCCTGCTGGAAGGTGAACCTCTACCCCAGTCTCAAGTCTTTTACAGACTCTAACAGGTTTTTCTTCTAAGCCCTCGTACACTCGGTCGGAAATTGCGACCACAAAATCCGTCAAATTTTTTTGACGGATTTTGTCCGACACTGGTGTTGCATACACACGGTCGGACAAAGTTGTGGGAAAATCCGATGTCATTCCGAACATGGTGACATTCGTTGCGTACGACGGAACTACGTAGAGGCTATTAGCCAATAGGTTTGGTCTCCTAATTTGATCTGAGCATGCGTGGCACTTTGTCCGTCGGAATTCTCTACACATGATCGGAAAAAGTCTGATCGGATTTTGTTGTCGGAAAATTTGAGAGCAGGATTTGTCCGTCGGAAATTCAGACAGAAAAAGTCAGATGGAGCCCACACACGGGCGGATTTTCTGACAACATGGTCCGATCGGACATTTTCCGTCGAATTTCCGACCGTGTGTACGGGGCATAAGATTGTCATCTTCCATCAACTCTGACCATGTTGTGGTCTCCCACAGTACAAAGAACATGGAAATGCAATTATTTTAGTAAATATAAACTGCTAAATACCTTTTCTCATCAGCAGTTAGAACAGTCTTGTGACTTCTATCAGTGTCTGGTTAAAGCTTGTAGGAAGAGTTTTCATTCTCCCTTGATTGCCTATGGACCCCCGACCCTCTGTCTGCACAGTGCTGATTGGCCCTGTGCTGATCACATGCACTCTCCCAGTACACACCAAAAAAACTCTCTAGCAGTACACACCAAACGGAGCATGTGCAGCTTGTCCCCTTGCTCTGTACTATCAGGATATATATTGGGGACAGTGGAAGAAGGGGAGGATCAGAGGAGACAAGATCAAACAGCCTTTTTACACAATGCAGAGGATTAACCCCTTAGGTTCCACCGTGAGTATAACAAGCATGCTTTACTGCATATACAGACTGATTTCACTGTTGTGGGTTTAGTAACACTTTAAGGTTTGGGTGAGGGATAGAATTAGGTCAAAGGATTCGATTAGCTGTTAAGAGATGATTTTTAGAATGAATTTGATCTGGAGGCTGATTTTTAAATTTTTAAATTGTAAACAGACAAACAATACAAACAAAGCATGCCAAGCAGGACGTAAAAAAAAAAATAAAAAAATAAAAAAAAACAATACAAACATATCTAAGGAGCACACATAAATAGCACCATGGTAAAGTTTGATTTATAGGGAGAACTGTCAGGGTACTTGGAAAAGTACAGCTTACGCAGCATGAAGCAGAAATAGTAACATATGTAGAAATATATTGTTTAAAGTATAGTTTAGTGGTTTGATGTCCATCGTTTACTTTCTGCGATATGATGCCGTGCAGCAGCTTCAAAGTTAAAGTGTTACTAAACCCACTATAGTAAAATCAGTCTGTATATGCAATAAAGCATAATCCTCTGCATTGTGTAAAAAGACTGTTTGATCCTGTCTTCTTTGAGCCTCCCATTCTTTCACTGTCCCGAATCTATCTGCTGATAGAACAGAGGCTAGGGGACAAGCTGCACATGCTCAGTTTGGTGTGTATTGCTAGAGGGTTTTTTTTTTCCTGGGAGAGTGCATGTGATCAGCACAGGGCCAATCACCACTGTGCAGACAGAGGGTCGGGGGTCCTACAGCCTCATAGGGCAATCAGGGGAGAATGGTGTGTATTGCTAGGGAGTTTTTCTTTTCTTCAGACAGGTGCCAATCAGCACTGTCCAGACAGAGTTTCGGAGGTCCTGCAGACGATAGAACAGTCAGAGTAGAATGAAAACTCCTCCTACAAGCTTTAATCAGACACTCATAGAAGTCATAAGACTGCTCTAACTGCTGATGAGAAAAGGTATTTAGCAGTTTATATTTACTAAAACTATTGCATTTCCATGTTATGCGTACTGTGTGAGACCAGATATAGTGAATGCAAAGTCCTGGGTTTAGCAACAATTTAAAAAGCCTCTTTGAGTGCATTATAAGCAGATAAAGAGCGCCTACTTATGATGTCAGTGCGGTTTCCTAAACTACTTGTCCTAGCAGACCTTACAGATAGATAATTATGTTGAAGGAGCAATAAACAACAGCACGGCCATGTAGCACATAACTTCCCAAACCTGTGCAGTGTCAGTGGGTAGACAAAGTATGGGGTGGGTACGGTATACAAGCAAGGTAACTATTTGCAGCATAGGGGTGGCCTTTCAAGTAAACCTGTTATACTGTACTGAATGGACAGAGCAATTCACTTTAAAAATCCATAACTAGTGATCCCCTTCATTGAAACCACCTGTCAAAATGAATAATAGATCCAGAGATCAGAAATCATTTTCCCAGGTTTGGATTTGCTGCTCACACCTCCTGAGCCTCACTGTTGGTTAATGAGGCCATCTATCTCATCAAATGACCAATAAAGGGGCACAGGATGAGACCAAATGGATTTCTACAGGTAAAATCAAGATTTGCATATAACTTCAGTGTTTTCTATAACTGGATCATCTAACTGTCTTGAAAATTAGTTTTCACTGAAGTTAACCCCTGTTATATATATATATATATATATATATATATATATATATATATATATATATATATATATATATTTGTCATATCCTTGACTGGAATTGCCCAGGTTTGTGCCAAGTTTTACTTTCAAAGATTTTTATTTCCGCAAATAGCACTTTCACAGAAAAGAATAGAACAGCAAAGTTACATATAGGATGTGTGGAATACAAGTCATAGCTATACAAAACAATACCAAGATATGGTTACATAGATATATATCCAAAAGTGAACATTTGTAAATTGCCAATCTCTGAATATCTATCAAAGACTTGTATTATAACCGCCCCAGGTGGTTACAGATGCTACATGTTAGAGGCTCTTAATCTTTGAGGTGAAGACCCTCTCTGGGAGTGCGGAAAGAGAGATGGGGCATCGACCTCCCTGGCACCCCCAATGGGATCATACTGTGCTGGGCGGTGGGACACCTATTTCCTCCATTCCCCTCCAGCGAGGGTCTCTTCTCAAAACAGTCGATTGCTAGGAAAGAGCCCTAGTAAGTTTTTTTTTAAATTGTTACTAACATTTTTTCTAGTTTTCATTTTCAGGGTGTTCCACCACTTTAAGTCTCGTTCAAGTTTGTGGTACATAAGAGGGTAATTTCTGGCATATAATGTGTCAAATTTAGAGGTGAGGGAAATGCCTAAATATTTGATAAAGGAATCGTTTCAGTCAAATTTGAAGTTCTGTTTCAGCAGAGAGACCAAGGGATATGTTCAGGCCTTGAGATTTGTTATAGTTGACATGAAGGCCAGAGATGTTTGCAAAGCAAGTATGAGTATGACAGAGTTTGGGAAAAGAGGTTATAGGCAAGGATATTGAATAAGATTAAGTCATCAGTGAAAAGACGACATTTGTGGACCTGAGGGCCACAGGAAACCAGGATGTCAGGGTTTTCCTGTATTGCTATTGCCAGAGTCTCTATGGCAATTGGGAAAATTAGTGGTGATAAAGAGCAGCCCTGTCTTGTACCTCTAGCAATATGGATGGGGGGGGGGGGAGTAATAGCCCTGAAGGTTTATTAGTGCTCTGGGACAGGAATAAAGGGCCCTCATGATGCCTAGGTAGCGGTGACCAAAACCCCAATGCTCCAACAGCGTTAAGATATATGGCCAGGACACTCAAATGCTTTCTGTATATCGAGGGAAAGCAGTAATCCATGTTGCTTAGTTCCCCCTGGCCAATTGGATTGTAGAATGGATATTATATCTATGGCCTTTTTGGTTTGGTCCGGCCCTGTCTCCTTGGCATGAATCCCACCTGGTCCTTATGAATATAGAAGCTTATGAAAGAGGCTAGTTGGTTAGCTAGGATTTTGGTAAGGATTTTCAGATCGTTATTTGTGATTAATATTGGTCAGTATTCTCCTCCTTCCTCAGGGTTCTTATTAGGTTTCGGGATTACAGTAATGAAAGCTGTATTTAGATTGGGGCTTAGGGGGTCGCCTGACATTTTGGCATTGAAAAATGTAGCCATATATGGGGCTAGAGTGTTAGTGAAAACTTTATAATATGGGACCGAAAGACCATTTGGGCCAGAGGTGGAGCCTCTTTTCAGATTTCTAATGACCTCCAAAATTTCCTCTTCAGTGATATTTTTTTCCATAATAGTTTTATGTTTATCAGAGAGTGAGGGAATGGGGAGGGTTTTGAGGAACTGAGATATGGTGTCTTTGTTGCCCCGCGATGGAGCACTATATAGCTTGTGATACAAATTTCTGAAGGCTGCCAGGATTTTGGTGGGGTCAGATGTTGTGAACTGACCACGAGTCCGAATCTTGGGGAGAGAATGAATCCTCACCCTGGGGGACAGTTTGGTGGCCAGCATTGGTCCTAGATTGTCCTTCTGGGTATAACATTTAGCGCCACTCCAGCAAATTTGCTTCTCAGCCTGTGCTGTGAGAGCAAGGTTCAGCTCCAGTCTAGTGAGGTGCCCTTAGGTACGTGTATGCTTGTTCCAGTTTTACTATATCTGCCTTTTTTTTCTTTTTTGATTTTAGTGGCAATTTGGATTAACTTTCCCCTTATGGTGACCTTATGAGCAGCCCACAACATCTCTGCTGAAGTGTCACTAACGTTGTTCAGTGTAAAATATTCTAGTAGGGCTTTGTTGATTTTGGTGACCCTAATGGTGTCAGATAAAATGTACTCATTAAGTCTCCACTGTGTGCATTTGGAGTGGTGAGACTTTTTAAAGAGAGATGCAGTCACTATTGAGTGATCTGAGAGTGTGGTGTTTATAATTTTTGAGCTGGAAACATTGGGCAGTTGGGGTGTAGCTATTAGAATGTGGTCTATCCTTGCATAAGAATGGTGTGGGCTAGAGAAATGAGTATAGTCCCTCTTCAATGGGTTCATCTCCCGCCAAACATCCGCCAGACATTGAGAGTGGACCAGTCCAGCTATTTTAAGGCTAGTCCTGGTCAAGAGAGTTTTGGACGGGTTGGACTTGTCCAATCCTTGGTCAAACGCCACGTTGGAATCCCGTCCTAGAATGGGAGTCCCCTCCAAGAGGGGGTTCAATGTAGCCCACATTGTTTGAAAATTTTTTAATTGGCCCTTGTTGGGAGCGTAGTAGGAGATAAAGGAGAATAAATTACCTTATATGAACTCTTTAACTAAAATGAATCTGCCCTCCAGATCTTCAAACAAAATTACTACATCAACATACTAGACAACATACCACTACCATGGACGGACCACCACGACATTCTAATTTAAAATCTCTACCAACACCACCCACCAAAAACAAAAACAGAAACCTGCAACAACAACTCATTGGACCAGATCGCAGAAGAAACTGCATTCCTAAACCATCAAAACCCCTTTATCAAACAAAATAGCAACTCTGAATTTAACCCACTTAACGGAGCAAACTCTCAGCTCCCTAAACAATGTATTACTACAATCAGCAGACTCAGTGGCTCCAAAACGCAGAACACTTATCAGGAGGAAAAACGCAGGATGGTTTAATAGCTCTCTCACGCTACTCAAGCAAGAACGCAGAAGAGCTGAAAGAGCATGGAGAAGAAATCCTACCAAGGAAAACCACACAAACTACAAAGGACTCACAGAGAATTATCAGAAAGCAATCTTCAAAGCTAAAAAAGATTTTTTCTCAAATACCATCTCAGCGGCCTTAAACCGCCCTCGGGAACTTTTTAAAATAGTCGCTCAGTCGATGAATCCGGTATGCTTAGAGCCCCCCGCTAACGAAACCCAAGATTTCTGCAATGAATTATCAGATTTTTTCATCAACAAAATCGACAACATCCGGAAAATAATTAATCAGAAAAAAACATCCGACGGCAGTCAACCAGAGCAAAAAGTCGATATCGACACAAACATCCCACAACCACCAAAGTTTTCTCTGATCCCAATTACCACGGATATCACTAAAAACATCATCAAAAACCTCAGAGACAGCACATCTCCTATTGACATCATCCCCACAAAACTCCTGAAAGAATGCTCCGACATCTTGGCGCCCACTCTAACGCACCCCATAAATCAATCGTTCAAAGAAGGGATTGTTCCAGGCGCCCTCAAACAAGGCATCATCAAACCCCTGCTAAAGAAACCCAACCTCGACCCCCGGGACCCTAACCACCGCAGACCGATAACAAGCTTGAACAACATCTCCAAGATTATGGAGAAGGCGGTAGTACAACAGATACAACGCCACCTGGACACACACAAACTCCTGGACCCTCTACAATCAGGCTTCCGCCCAGGCCATGGGACAGAAACCGCACTCCTGAAGATATGGGACGATGCCCTTGAAGCAGCAGATGACGGAGAATCATGTCTCCTGGTACTGTTGGACCTCAGTGCAGCGTTTGATACTGTGGACCACAATACTCTTCTCATCCGCCTCACAGAAGTAGCAGGAGTCACAGACTCAGATCTACAATGGTTCGCATCCTTCTTAGGAAATCGGTCTCAGACAGTGAAACTAGGAGCTTTGACCTCTGAAACCCGGGCAATCTCTTGTGGAGTCCCTCAAGGATCACCCTTGTCGCCAGTGCTCTTCAACATATACATCCGCCCACTCCTCAAAATCATCAGAAGATCAGACCTCTGCTTCCACTCATACGCTGAAGACACGCAATTATATTTTCGTATCACTGGACAAAAAGACCATCATCATCAATTAGAAAAATGCCTCACTATGATAGACGACTGGATGACCACTAGCTCCCTCAAACTTAACGAATCGAAAACAGAACTTCTTATTCTACATGCAAATGAAAACTCCCGAACCAAGATCCCCTGGACACCACCCACCATCTTTGGACAGACCATCGCCCCAAGGACCAAGGCCAAGAGTCTCGGAGTCATTTTTGACTCAGAAATGTCAATGGATGCCCAAATAGGAGCAGTAGTCAGTGGCTCTCATCATCTGCTCCGCCTGCTACGCAGACTCATCCCCTTCATTCCAAAGGAGGACAAAGCAGTGGTAGTTGGAACAGTCATTAATTCTCGACTTGACTACGCAAACTCCCTTTACATAGGATTACCCCAATATCAACTTGCCCGCTTACAACTTATCCAAAATACGGCGGCAAGACTGATAACAGGAAAAAAACCCTGGGAATCCATCTCCCCTTCCCTGAGGACCCTACATTGGCTAACCGTAAACAATCGGGTCACATTCAAGACCCTCTGCCTCACCCACAAATGCACACATGGAGACGCTCCGCAATACCTTCTCGAGAAAATAAAAACACTACATACCCAATCGCAGTCTTCCATCGGCTAATCAAAATCTCCTCCTCATTCCTAAATCCTGCTCCAAATCAAAGGGGGAACGGAGATTCGCTGTCCAAGGACCACGGCTATGGAACGCTCTACCAACCGACATCCGCATGAAAGAAAACCATCAGGCCTTCAGGAAAAAACTCAAGACCTACCTCTTCTAGAATCTTGACAACAAAGCACGAATACAGCGCCTTGAGGCGATTCAGTTCGCATTGTAGCGCTATATAAATTATTCATTCATTCATTCCAGATCTTTATCATCTGCCTGCCAGGTGAAGTTACAAGTTTTGGAGAATAGTATAGCGACACCCTTAGACTTTCCTTCTGCCTTCACCAGGAAGAACAAAAGATAGTGATGGTGGAGAATTTCGGGGCTGTACCATTGAGGGAAATGGGTCTCCTGTACTATAATGATATCTAGCTTGAGAGATTTGTAATGATCGAAAATCTGTCTCCTTTTGAGAGGGGAGTTCAAGCCTTGAGCATTGTGTGTGGCTAAATTGAGTATGGGTCTTGTAGCATTAGCCATGGAGCAGATGTAGGTGGCAGCTGTCATACATTGCGTCACTTACCTTAGGAGGGACATTGTACCATTAACTAGAAATGAAGGACCAACCAAGCTTGACTAGCACACACATGGGAATCTTGAGTTGAGCCTGGTGAACGAATGAGAACAAAATATATATTAATTTCCCCGGGGCATAAAGATGTACAGTAGAGAGGGACAAAGAAAAGGACGACAGAACGAAAATGAAAGTAAGGAAAGATGAAGAGGCTGTAGAATGCATCTTCGGCAGGGTTAGACCGGAGCCTTGGGGGAAAAAACCCCCTCAGGGTCCGCACCAAAAGAGAAGTGTCTGGTCCACTAGGATCAGACTGCCTATTCCGCAGAATCAATAGGAGACTGAGGAATAGGTGGAGGCACATGCCCTGCACCCAGAATCAAGGCGCCCTTTTAACAGAAAAGAAAACTGAAAAATTGAACACAGAGAGAAAACTTTCTTTCGATAGGGATTGTTTTGTACCCTCAGGAGTCCCTCTGTATCAGATCCCCTTCCCTCCCCTCCCCAATAGGGAGGAAGGGGGGGGACCCCAAGGTGTTTATCCGCTTGTTTTGGAGCCAAAAAAGAGATCGCTGTCACAGTAGCCACCGTCACTTTATTGAGGCTATCCTGTTCAGTGGGCCTTCTAAGAGCCCATGCACTAAGTATTAAAGAGATAACAGGCCCCCTAATATAAACAAAAACAGGATGAGCATAGTATAACAAGGAACTAGAGAGAGGAAGAAAAATACATTTTTGACAAAAATTACAGAACCTATGGAGCTATTGCTCCAATCAGCAGGGTTGGATGTCCCTGGGGACCTCGACCTTAAAAAGGTGAGGAAAAAAGTGTAGGTTGTAAAGGTTAGTTCATCCCCTCGGGTCGGGCCATTGTCCTTTGTTCTCTTGGTTCTTGGCTTGTTCCACAGGGGGGTCAGAGGGCTCGTAGGAGATAGACACTTTGAGGAATTGAGATTGGAGTTGAACGTGTCCATTTCTGCTTTATGCTTCAGGGACAGAAGAACTTTCTCCCCTGGAGACTGGAGAAGGAGTAATGCTTGCCCTTGAAGAAGAATTTAACAGCAAATGAAAGGACCACCAGTATTTAATGTCCTTTTTGTTGAGGACTGAGAGTAGGGGTTTCAGAGCCTGTCTCTGCTGGATCGTAGAGAGTGATACGTCTGCAAAGATATGGATTGGGTGCCCACGACAGGTATTCTGTTTCATCGCTCTGGATTGCTTCATTATCTCGTTCTTGACAGAATAGAAGTGTGGTTTTGCGATGATGTCCCTTGGGGAACCATCCCTACTTGGGGGTCCCAAGGCTCTGTGGACTCTGTCCAATTCCAGACGCTGCTGTGGGATGTTAGGGATTAAGGTTTTAATAATCTCCTGGGCAGCCTGAGGGACATCCACAATGGATTCTGGGAGACCTCTGATCCTAAAATTGTATCTTCTGGATCTGTTTTCTAGCTCGTCGATCCTAGAAAGGGCAGATTCAAGCCTGTCTTGTAGTATCTGAATATGGTCTGAGTTTTGATTAGCGGTTGCTACTGTCTTATCCAGTTTGTTCTTAATGGCTTCCATCCTGGAACCCAGGTTTTGGAAGTCGGCTTTTATGTTCCCTGTTATCTTAGCCGCCGTGGAGGCTAAGCCCCTTTCCAGTAATTCAGAAAGCTTCAGGTATAAGTCTCCTGGCTGGAAGTAAGCAAGTAAGCTTCCTAAGCAGGGGTGGTAGGGATATGGACCCCCCTGGTGTGTTGTAAAAGAGGGTCCAGCTGGAAAAAAAAACCCAAAGCCATGGCCTAGTAGAGATTCAGTGGACGCCAGGGAGGGTGTCATAAGCTGGGGGTTATGGTTCTGGCCTGCAGGGGTGTATGTGAGGGAAGCAGGGGCGATCACTTGCCTGGGTTCTGCCTGTCCCTTTGCGCCTGGCACATGCTGCTGGGCCACAGCAGCCATCTTGGTACACCCGGCTGGCGTTGCTGATTCAAATTGTGGCCCGAGGTCCCTGCGAGCCGCGTTCCCGCTCATACGAGGGTTGTCCCTGGGGGGTTAGGAGTCTGGATCGCCAGGTGTAGCTCGTCCCGAGGTGCTCTGTAAGCTGTTGTAGGCGCCATTTGGGTTGGGTGGTATGGAGCTCACGGCTCAAGCGGCCATCTTGGAAACTCTGCACATGCGCACGCGGGTTTGTGACAGGTTTAAAATAGGAATGTCTGTTTGTTCTTAGATTGACTTTTCTATAGAGAGAAAACACTATTGATGGTTGAAACATAGACCTAAAACGTTTTAGGACCCATTCAGAGCATTCAAAGTACAAAGTCAAGTGTGGGGCTTTTTTTCTGACCTTGAAATATAGGCAGATACTTATCCATAATGTCATACCATCAGGGAGGCATATGATTGGCCTCAAATTTAATCTGCAGCAGGACAACGACCCCAAACAGCCAATGTCGTTAAAAACTATCTTCAGTGTAAAGAAGAACAAGGAGTCCTGGAAGTGATGGTTTGGCCACAACAAAGCCCTGATCTCAACATCATCTAGTCTTTCTGGGATTACATGAAGAAACAGAAGGATTTGAAGCAGTGTACATCCACACAAGATCAGGGGTTAGTTCTCCAAGATGTTTGGAACAGCCTATGTGCCGAGTTCCTTCAAAAACAGTGTGCAAGTGTACCTAGAAGAATTGTTTCTGGTTTGAAGCCAAAGGGTGGCCACACCAAATATTGATTTGTTTTCACTTTATTTTACTTATATGGTCATTTTGTTATATTAGTATTTCTAGCGCTGCCTGGTTAAAATGTATTTTATTTTTACATATATTTATGTGTTGAGGGTAACTGCTGAAAAACAATTATTTTTTCACTATAAAAAAAAAGAATCACTAATAATTGTTATTTGGGTTTAGTGTTGCCTACTTCTATTTTTCATCTGTTTGCTCACATTGCATTTTGTAAATTGATAAAAAAAAGAAACAATTAAAAAAATGTATTATGGAAAGCATTCTAACTTTATAGAATTTCTTTGCACCTGTCTAAAACTTTTGCACAGTACTGTATATATCATGTAGCACTAACCCCAGAAGGAGCTGCTGGTTTGATTTGAGCTTACCGTTACCTCACCTGCTTGATCTCCATCTCAGGGATCCCGTTAGAAAGTGGCGCAAAGAATGTGAATTTCCAATACTGAGTCCCCTTCTTATGATTATTTATTCAAAAAATAAAAGCAAAGTCTCTCAATAAAGGGTCAGAGGGTTAAGGGTGAGTTCAGACACCTGATGACTGTGAGTTTAAAGTATCCTTCAGATCCAGAGGACCATAGCTCCACTGACTGGATCCAGCCACCACCCGGATAGGCCCTTCTCACTCGACCTAGCAGCCGGTGTGGTATTTGACAAAGTCTCTGCCACAGACTTGTTAGTGAAATTAAAGCATCACTGAGAGATTCAAAGAACTGCCATACAATACCAGTCTCTTTCACCCGAACTGGCGATATTGTACGGGCATTGATCTGGGTTGTGTCCTTCAACTGAATTTCCAGGCTCCCCCAGAGATACCAGCCTTGCGTATGGTCCTCTCCCAGAAAAGTCCTCCACTGGAACCTCCAGTTTCTTGGCCTCTCTCCTCAGGCGAGGCGGCACAGGACCACCCCTTGATCAGTAGACCCAAAAACTGCTTCGGGCCTACTCTTCTCAGGTGCATAGCCTCGAGTCAGCCGGCCCTGAGACTCAGGATGCATGTGGTCCCCCCCCCCCCCAGGCCAGGAGGGCCATGAGGTCCCGGGTACAGAAGGACCCCGGAGGAAAACCAATCCTAATGGCGTTGGTACCTTAAATACCATCCCCCAGGATGCACAGCAGGAAAAACACTCCCACTGAGCTGTTTGTGAGTGGCATTTCATACATCCAGCTAAATTGCGCTTCTACACCCACCGGCAGTGACAGCGACACCTACGGTCAAGGAGAAACCAGTGCAACCCAGCTGAACTGGTACAGAAACCAGAACTTTTGAATAATTAGCCTTAAACCCAACTGCGGCTTCAGACAATTTAACTTTGAAAAAAAAAATTTAGACTGCTCATCATCAGCCGGCGCTACATAAATATAACACATACAGAATATACCCTATTTATCCGCTACTTCTTGTTCGCAATAAAAAGTCATAAACCAATTATTAAATCATCCGGACTTCCCTGCATCTCCTTACCTATACCTTAATCTATTTTTTTTTTTTTAATTCCAACAAATTATGCATTGATTATGTAAAGGAATTCACCTATCGTGTTCTAGTGTGTGATGGTATTAGCAATATAACGTTGACCTTTCATAACCTGCCAAGCTCTTGTAATGGAAAGACCTGTAAAAACTCATTACATGGATCATGCATGCCAATTCCTTTTCCTGTCCCTTAATTCTGTAGGTCAATCATAAAAGAGTGGATTCTGAACAATCCCATATACATCTCAGACATGCACCCTTTGCATAAAACATATTACAGATAAATTATAGATTAAGGATGAATTCAGTTTATTAAAAAAAAAAAAAAAAACTCCATACCATTTTATATAGCACATTTGTCAAACATAACTTTTGCAGGCATTACGATTTAGTTGAATTTGTTATTTTTAAATCTGTTTGTTTTTTGTTGTTTTAATTAATAAGAAAATAAATGTTTTCATGTCTTTAACCACTTGCCGACCGCACCATAGCAAATTTACTGCTATGGGCTGGCCGCGCGGTGTAGAATCATGTATATATAGGTGATTCTGCACTTCCGGGTTTTGGGCGCGAGTGCGCGTCACCGGCGGCTCGCTCCCACTGTGATTGCACACAGCAGGAGCTGATCAGTGGGTGCCATGGACCAGAAGTCCGCTGGCACCCTCTGATCATTCAGTACACAGGCAGGATGCCAGTCTGCCTATGAAAACAAGGCAGATTGTCATTCTGTCAGTGCAGAAAGCATGAATCCTGTGTTTCTGTAAAGCAGGAACATCAATCCATGTCTTCCACTAGTAAAAACACCTCCCCCACTACACTGAAACATTAGCTAGGCACACAGTTAACCCTTTGATCGCCCCTGATGTTAACCCCCTTCCCTGTCCGTGTCATTAGTACAGTGACAGTGCATATTTTTACCAGTAAAAAAAAATATATATATATATCCTATAGTTTGTAGACGCTAGAACTTTTGCACAAACCAATAAATATACGCTTATTGGGAATTTTTTTTTACCAAAAATATGTAGCAGAATACATATTGGCCTAAATTGATGAAAATATTTGATTTTTACATTTTTTTTATTTATTATTTATTTTTTTATTTATTTATTTTTACTTTTTTTATTAGATGTGTTTTAGCGCAAGAATTCAAACATATTGTTTAAAAAAAAAAAAAAAAAAGAAATTGACGGTCGTTCTTTGTTTCTAGTGCAAAAAGGAAACCCAGAGGTGATCAAAAGAAAGCTCTATTTGTGGGGGAAAAGGATATACATTTTATTTGGGTACAGTGCAATGACAGTTAAAATAACGCAGTGCCGTATCGCAATAAATGACCTGGTTAGGAATGGGGGTAACCCTTCCGGAGGTAAAGAGTCAAAGCAGAACTCTAGTATCTGTTGAATAGTTCCAAATGAGCATTTATTAAAATAAAGAAGCTGTTGCTGCAATACCTTCAGTCTGCACCAGATTACTTGTCTTCTGGGTTGAATGACAGCATTGAACTCTCTTCCTGTAAGCCCAGGCTGTCATGGACACTCCTTCCTCCTCCCCACATCAGTCTGGACTCACATCACTGCTCTACTGAACTGAACTCACCCTTAAAAAAATGTAGGTGTTCCTCCCAACTGAAATGAGAAAGAGGGACATTTTTCACCATCAAGTACGCAGACAAATGGCATGTCCCCGTTACATTAACCATGAAGTATCAACACACCCAATAAAACCTGCTTTTTTCACCACAACTTTTCCTTCATACTGGCTTTGCAAAATAAAAAATACAAAAGTTTAGAAGCTGGATCAAAGGTTTATTGCTGAATTAAAGTTTTGCTAGGTACCGTATTTATCGGCGTATAACATGCACTGGCGTATAACACGCACCCCAAGTTTAGGAGGACATTTAAAGGAAAAAAAGTTTTAGGAGGGAAGTTTAGGGAAAAAAACCCCTTACATTTAAGCGTCATTTGCAGCTTGCCCAGCGTCATTTGCAGCTTTCCCAGCGTCATTTGTAGCTTGCCCAGCGCCATTTGCAGCCTTGCCCAGCGTCATTTGTAGCTTGCCCAGCGCCATTTGCAGCCTTGCCCAGCGTCATTTGCAGCTTGCCCAGCGTCATTTGCAGCTTGCCCAGTGTCATTTGCAGCTTGCCAGTGTCATTTGCAGCTTGCCAGCATCATTTGCAGCTTGCCAGTGTCATTTGCAGCTTGCCCACGTTAAAATTTCCCACCGACGAGACAGACCGCGCGAGCGCCGCCGAAAAAGACAGAGCGAGCGCCGGCGAAAAAGACTGAACGAGCGCCGCCGAAAAAGACCAAACGAGCACCGCCGAAATAGACCAAACGAGCACCGCCGAAATAGACCAAACGAGCACCGGCGAAAAAGACTGAGCGCCGACGGAAAAGACCGAGCCGAGTGTTCGGCTCCGCTCGCAGTCCCGCCTCCCTGCTGTTTCGGAAGCAAGCGCAGGGAGGCGGGACTGCGAGCGGAGCACGGTCTTTTTCGGCGGTGCTCGTTTTTTTTTTTTTACGCCTCTCGCTATTTTTCGGCACCGCTCCATTTTTTTGTCCTATTTTTTTGGGGGATCGGCGTATAATACGCACCCACAACTTTCCCCCGATTTTAAGGGGGAAAAGTGCGTGTTATACACCAATAAATACGGTAAATAGTACATTTTTGTATACCGATCTATACATCAGACCATAAAGAGAGACAACAGATGAGGAAAAAAGGACAGGGGGAGTTGGTTCTAAAAGAGAAACAGTCTCTCCAAATCAAGAATAGTTGGAAGCTATTGGTAGGTATTAGGGATGCACCGATAACTGTTTGATCAGGAGTGAGTATGAGTACCGATACTTGTGCTCAAGTACTTGCCGATACCAATTGCCAATTACCAATACCATGCGGTGCGATTTGAACCCATTCAAAATGAAGGAGCTCAAATCTCACTGCAAGCAATCTCATATGCAATGAACAGGAATGCGGTATGATTCCTGTCCGAATCACATGTGGTTTCCTGCACCGCTCTTGTGTCAATGCAATCTGAAGTCACTATGACAAGTCTGGCTTCACACAGGAGCGGTGCGGGAAACGGCATGTGATTTGGACAGCATAAAATATTGGGAAAAAAGATAAAGCCCCCAAATCTTCATCAATACCTAATACTGGAATGGACAGCAAACACACCTATATTCCTATACTGTATATATGTAGCATGAATTGTGTCACAGCACAGGCTTGTCCAGAGCCAGTTGTCAACACATTTCGCAATGGAAATGCTTCATCAGGACCAATGGGTATGAAAATAATATCTGAATATGCAAACAAATTTATATGTGAGAAACATCATAAACAAATCTTTCATTTACAAAGGTAAATAAATACACAAAGTTAAATGTCATGTCAAAATCTCCATACAGCACGCTGCTGTAGTCAGAAACAAAGAGCATTATTTGGGGTATTTTTTTTACTGAAATCTCCACAACCTAAAGAATCTTACTGCCCAGCTGGTGATTGAACTTCTGTGCATGTGTATAAAAATCTGCATAAAAGGGGAACAATACAATACAGTTCACTGAGGCTTTTTAGAAATTATTATTTTTACAGTCTCCTGCTGGGTGCACATAACTCCGATATCATACACTCATTTAAAAGTGTATGATATCGGTACTATAGTACTATATTAGTAGAGAATATTAGTAGCGACAATAACATTTTTATCTTAGGCATACCATGGTTTATCTGATGTTCCTTTAAGCCGGCCGAACTGGGTCCGAAATCCGATTCATGTGTAGCACACCCCCAAAGGAGCTTCAGATAAACTGGAATCCCCCACCCTGCACACCAAATTTTCGCCGGCACTCCAGAGACAGACAACAGTCCGTAGCTTTGTTTTTGTGGTTTATTGAGGGTTAATAATTTGGATGGGGATGGGAGATTATGGGATGCCCACTTAACCCTAGCAACAAAACTCTGGCAACATCTTCAGGGACATGTTCCTATACACAGTCCATATACAGTCTATATACACTCCTCCTGCACTTTACTTGCTTGCAGAACTGCAGCTGGATCACTGAGATGGATCTGACAGGCACAGTCAGATTTAGCAATAGCCCTTTGCAGGCAGGAACTCAAAGCCTTTTGTTGTGTAGTAGAACACAGTGATCAGCTTCTGTGGCTGCTGGTCCCGGTACCACCTCTTCAGGCACTGCCAACCCCCCTGGCGGCAGCTGACCCTTTCACTAGTCCTCCAGGCTAACTTTCCTCCACAGACCTTCAGGCTGGGTTTACACCTATGTGGTTTCCCTGCATCCAATTTGCATGACAGGAGATTGTGACTGGCTCTCTATGGAGCCGGTTCACATATCTCTGTTGCGGCTGCGGAGCAGCTTGCACAGGAATGCTTTGCATCTTTAGCTCCGTTTCAGGGCTGAATTCAGGCAAAAATTTGGCCCTGATTCGTCCCTGAAACGGAGAACAGGGACGTACCGGACCCACTGCTGCGAGCCACATCTGTCGGAGGTGTGAACCCAGCCTCAGACTGACTCACACCAGCCCACCTGGCTGACAGGAGATCACCTAGAGGAGAGATGGAGACTTGGCACACCGTTGACTTCTGGGAGAACTGGCTACATTTGGCAGTCTCCCCCTTTGTAAGTCCCCAGTAGTGCTACTCTACTCACTCTGTCCTTTCCCTTGCTCCCGTGCCTCCAGGAAGGGCTTCCTCCATGTGTTGTGGCAGGATCATTATAGCACTCTAGCCCCAGCTCAAGACAACCCCCCCAGACTAGGGGGTACCCCAGAGAGATATCAATAGTCTCCACAGCACTATATCTCCATCTTCCACCTGACTTCCCCTGCTTCCATGGCTCATGCCTATTAATGAGGTAAACCCATCTCACTGGCAGCCCTTTACTGGGGGATTGGTCGAGGCCCTCATAAATATTTCAGGCAGCTCCTCTTAACCTCCACCCACCAGCTCTAGAAGTTTCTACAACCTTCTAGACTAGGGGGAGGCAGCAAAGGAGCTGTCAGGATGAGTCATCCAGCCCTGAGTCACTGAACCCTGACCCAGATTCACCGCTCAGGCTTAGCCTTGAGATAAATAAATTTACCTACACTAACAGAAACCTATACTACATCTAGCACATGTATGGGCAGGCTGCTTGTACTCAAGTTGATTGACTTGGGTACAACCAGCCAGTCTGTTTTTTTACATTCGATTACTGCCGGCGGCTATATCCCCTAGCAGTAATCATTGTGTTTTGCCGGGTGGGGCTGCTTTAGACACTGGAGTATACATTCCATAGCAAACAATTCTTGCTACTGAACATATATTTAGTGATTTGTATGTGCAAATTGTTGTATCCTAATAAATTTCATAAACATAGGATTTGCTAATTTGCTCATGATTGATGTGTACTTGCATATCCTTTAGGTTGAATTAACACCTGTGCATTTTTGTCTGATGCATTTTCCATGAAATCAATGGAAACACATCAAAATGCATGTCAGCTTGCATTGTAATGTGCTATAAAGCGCAAAGCACGGCATCAACGCATTTCTTGAAGTACTTCAATGTACATCAATGCAAATGGAAAACACATCAGGGTAAAAGTGCATAAGATTCAATCCAGCCTTAGTAAATCAGGCCCAGTACCTTCCAACTGCTAAAGGGCACTACAGTGTCACAAAGCAGAGCTGTATAGTTAACAGTAATGTAGAAAACCACATGGCTCCGATAATACTGTCATTCATTTAAACATTGAACATAGGGGGAGATTTACTAAAATTGGTGCACACAGGATCCGGCGCAGCTGTGCATAGTAACCAATCAGCTTCCAGGTTTTATTGTTCAAGCTTAATTTAGAGGCTGATTGGTTACTATGCACAGCTGCACCATATTCTTTGTGCACCAGTATTAATAAATCTCCCCCATAGTGTACAAGATTTAAGGTAACATCACCATAGGCAGAAATGAAACTAAGTTAGGATAAATAAGAGGGCACAATCAGCATTTTATATGTAAGGATGGCAGATCTGAGTAATTTAGGATAAATATTTCGATTTTTACAAGAGACCAGTTGTAACAATTTCTCTTTAAGGGAAGAAGAGAGAGGCTGTGACAATGAAATGTGATAATGCTTATATCATCTCTGGACAGCTGTCAAGTGTCTTGGTTACCCATAAAACCATAATGCAAATCAATTCAAATGCTTGAGGTACGCTGCAGAACATTAACACTAAAACCACAAAAAATATATTTTTAGTATTTAGTATAGTAACGCCACTTACATATACAGTATCTCTCAAAAGTTAGTACACCCCTCACATTTTTCTAAATATTTTATTATGTGACAACACTGAAGAAATGACACTTTGCTACAATGTAAAGTAGTGAGTGTACAGCTTGTATAACAGTGTAAATTTCCTGTCCCTTCAAAATAACTCAACACCCAGCCATTAATGTCTGAACTGCTGGCAACAAAAGTGAGTACACCCCTAAGTGAAAATGTCCTCCCCGGTTAGTGTTACAAGGTCTCAGATGTGAAAGGGGAGCAGGTGTGTTAATTTGGTGTTATCACTCTCACTCTCTCATACTGGTCACTGGAAGTTCAACATGGCACTTCATACCAAAGAACTCTCTGAGGATCTGAAAAAAATAATTATTGCTCTAAATAAAGATGGCTTTGGCTATAAGAAGATTTCCAAGACCCTAAAACTGAGCTGCAGCACGGTGGCCAAGACCATATAGCAGTTTAACAGGACAGGTTCCACTCAGAACAGGCCTCGCCATGTTCGACCAAAGAAGTTGAGTGCACGTGCTCAGCGTCATATCCAGAGGTTGTCTTTGGGAAATAGACATATGAGTGCTGCCAGCATTGCTGCAGAGGTTGAAGGGGTGGGAGGCCAGCCTGTCAGTGCTCAGACCATACGCTGCACACTGCATCAAATTGTTCTGCATGGTTGTCATCCCAGAAGGAAGCCTCTTCTAAAGATGATGCATGCACAGAACCCGCAAACAGTAAAAGCACGCAAGCCTGTTTGCTGAAGACAAGCAGACTAAGGACATGGATTACTGAAACCATGCACTGTGGTCTGATGAGACCAAGATAAACTTATTTGGTTCAGATGGTGTCAAGCATGTGTGGCGGCAACCAGGTGAGGAGTACAAAGACAAGTGTGTCTTGCCTACAGTCAAGCATGGTGGTGGGAGTGTCATGGTCTGGGGCTGCATGAGTGCTGCAGGCACTGGGGAGTAACAGTTCATTGAGGGAACCATGAATGCCAACATGTACTGTGAAATACTGAAGCAGAGAATGATCCAGACTGAAAAAATAATTATTGCTCTATATAAAGATGGCTTAAGCTATAAGAAGATTTCCAAGACCCTGAAACTGAGCTGCAGCACGGTGGCCAAGACCATACAGCGGTTTAAGAGGACAGGTTCCACTCAGAACAAGCCTTGCCATGGTCGACCAAAGAAGTTGAGTGCACATGCTCAGCGTCATATACAGAGGTTGTCTTAGGGAAATAGACATATGAGTGCTGCCAGCATTGCTGCAGAGGTTGAAGGGGTGGGAGGCCAGCCTGTCAGTGCTCAGACCATACGCTGCACACTGCATCAAATTGTTCTACATGGTTGTCATCCCAGAAGGAAGCCTCTTCTAAAGATGATGCATGCACAGAACCCGCAAACAGTAAAAGCACGCAAGCCTGTTTGCTGAAGACAAGCAGACTAAGGACATGGATTACTGAAACCATGCACTGTGGTCTGATGAGACCAAGATAAACTTATTTGGTTCAGATGGTGTCAAGCATGTGTGGCGGCAACCAGGTGAGGAGTACAAAGACAAGTGTGTCTTGCCTACAGTCAAGCATGGTGGTGGGAGTGTCATGGTCTGGGGCTGCATGAGTGCTGCAGGCACTGGGGAGCAACAGTTCATTGAGGGAACCATGAATGCCAACATGTACTGTGAAATACTGAAGCAGAGAATGATCCCCTCCCTTCGGAGATTGGGCCAAGGGCAGTATTCCAACATGATAACGACCCCAAAAACACCTCCAAGATGACTACTGCCTTGCTAAACAAGCTGAGGGTAAAGGTGATGGACTGGCCAAGCATGTCTCCAGACCTAAACACTATTGAGCATCTGCATGCATCCTTAAAGCGGGATTCCACCCTAAAGTGGAACTCCCGCTTTTCGGAACCCTCCCCCCCTCCGGTGTCACATTTGGCACCTTTCAGGGGGGAGGGGGGTGCAGACACTTCCGGGCATAAACTCCCACGGGAGTTTACGTCACCTCCTGTCCCGGCGCGCTGTCTGCCGGGACACACACGTGACCCGGCAGACGGCGCTGAAGATTCTCATTGCGCCGCGCGACTCGCGCATGCGCAGTAGGGAATCGGGAAGTGAAGCCACTTCCTGATTCCCTCACCGAGAATGGCGCCGGCTACAGCAGGGAGCCGAGCGATCGATCGGCCTCTGCTGCCGACACCGCTGGACCCTGGAACAGGTAAGTGTCCATTTTTTAAAAGTCAGCAGCTGCAGTATTTGTAGCTGCTGGCTTTTAAATTTTTTTTTTTTCAGTACAGTCCCGCTTTAAAATGGAAGGTGGAGGAGCGCAAGGTCTCTAACATCCACCAGCTCCGTGATGTCGTCATGGAGGAGTGGAAGAGGACTCCAGTGGCAAGTTGCGAAGCTCTTGTGAACTCCATGCCCAAGAGGGTTAAGGCAGTGCTGGAAAATAATGGTGGCCACACAGAATATTGACACTTTGGGCCCAATTTGGACCTTTTCACTTATGCCCCGTACACACGGTCGGAATTTCCGACGGGAAATGTCCTATCGGACCATGTGTGGGCTCCATCTGACTTTTTCCGTCTGAATTTCCGACAGAAAAAATTTGAGATCCTGCTCTCAAATTTTCCGACAACAAAATCCGATCAGACTTTTTCCGATCGTGTGTAGAGAATTCCGACGGACAAGGTGCCACGCATGCTCAGATCAAATTAGGAGACCAAACCTATTGGCTAATAGCCTCTACGTAGTTCCATCGTACGCAACGAACGTCACCACGTTCAGAATGATCGGATTTTCCGACAACTTTGTCCGACCGTGTGTATGCAACACCAGTGTCGGACAAAATCTGTCGGAAAAAATCTGATGGATTTTCTGGGCGGAATTTCCAACCGTGTGTACGGGGCATTAGGGATGTACTCACTTTTGTTGCCAGCGGTATAGACATTAATGGCTGTGTTAGTTATTTGAGGGGACAGCAAATTTACAATGTTATACAAGCTGTACACTCACTACTTTACATTGTAGCAATGTCATTTCTTCAGTGTTGTCACAAGAAAAGATATAATAAAATATTTACAAAAATTTGAGGGTAGTACTCACTTTTGTGAGATATGTAAGCTTTAAAAGAGAATCCCAGATTTCCTGGCACTTTAAGGGCCTGGTTCACACCATGAATTGCACAGGAGCGCGAGCATGTTTCCTGTGCGATTTGAGTGCAGTAAGTTTTTAGCCTAATTATCTAAATGAGCTGAAATGGCACTGCACCACACTAAAGCCCCATACACACGGTCGGATTTTCCGATGGATTCTGTCCTATCGGACAATGTTGTCGGAAATTCCGACCGTGTGTAAGCACCATCGGACATTTTCCATCGGATTGTCCGACGGACAAAGTTGTATCTCCTGCTCTAAAAATTTTCCGACAACAAAGTCAGATCACACCAATTCCGATCGTGTGTAGCGAATTCCGACGGACAAAGTGCCACGCATGCTCAGATCACATTACAAGACCAAAGCTATTGGCTACTAGCCTCTACGTAGTCCCGTCGTAGGCAACAAACGTCACCACGTTCAGAATGATCGGATTTTCCGACAACTTTGTCCGACCGTGTGTATGCAACACCAGTGTCGGACTAAATCCGTCGGACCAAATCCGAGGGATTTGGTGGTCGGATTTTCCGACCGTGTGTATGGAGCTTAAGAGTAGTGCATGCAACCAGATTGCATGGTACTTCTGATCTAGTGCAGGCAAACACACTGCTCTTGCAACCTGCGTATGAAGTGTCATTAGTGTATTGCACCCCCTCAGGAGCCGCAAGTAGAATGGAATCCCCCACCTTGCACACCCAGGCACACATAATTTTCACAGTCAAATCAGAGACAGAAAACAGTCCAGTACTTTGTTTTATTTTGTCATTTATTGGAGGGATTAGAACTTGGATGGGGATTGGGAATTATAGGATGCCCTTTTGACTTCAGAGCAATACCAGGGACAACTTCTTCTATATACAGTCTACATACACTCCTCTGCTTCCTCCAGCTCTCGCTTGCTTGCAGTTCTCTGCTGGCACACTGATGGTGGATCTGACACAGCGCACATTTTGAGCAACAGTCTGTTATAGGAAGGAACCTGAGGTCTCTTTGGTGTGTAGAGAAAAAGTGAGTGCCCAGCATACATCCATGTGGCTACTGATCCCAGCATCACCTCTTGAGGTACTGTCAACCCACCTGGCTGAAGCTGCCTCTTTCACTAGCCCTCCTTGTTAAGTTCTCCAAAGTCCTTCCAGACTGACGCTCTGCCCACAGTCCTCCCAGACTGAACACTCACCAGCCCACCCGGCTGACTTCTCAGGAGATCTCCCAGATGTGCTGACTTGCTCCTGTTGTCCTCTCCTTGCTCCTGTGCCTCCGGGAAGGGGTTCCTCCCTGTGTTGTGGGGGATCCTTCCAGCACCCGAGCCTCAGGTCCGAGGCCACCCCATCCCAGACTAGGGAGCACCCTCAAGTGCCACCGGCAGCCTCCCCAGCACTCAATCTCCATCTTCCACCTGACTGCCCCCGCTGGCATGACTCATGCCTATTTATGAGGCGGCCTGCCCCCTTCCAGACCATTTCTGCTGGGGATTGGCTGGTGCCCTCCTAAATATGCAAAGCAGCTTCTCCCAGCCTCCACCCACTACATCTGGAAGCTTCTCCAAGGTTCCAGAACAGGGGGAGGCACCAGAGATGCTGCTTGCTGAGTCATCCAGCCGCCCTGAGTCACTAAACCCTGACCCAGATTCAACCCAGACTTGGCTCTCAGCCAAACCTATTTACCTACACTAACTGCTAACTATATACACTAGCATACTAGCTAGAGGGTGCTACACTAGCATTGCATCGATACCCGCTGTAGATTGCAAGTGCAGTGCGCTTTGAATGCAGTGCGGGGAAACGTACACGGAAGATGGGTTTCCTGCACCTCGTTCTTGTGTGCATGGGTCCTAAATCATTTTTTTGGGCCGGCTTTATGGAACAACGCCCTGTTTTTACTGCCACTTTGCAGCATGTGTGAAAGGGGCCTTACACTGTTGTGGTGAGTACATGGACCTCCCTTACATTTTTTTAAATTCTAAAGGTTTGATAATTTTCACACAATAAATGTTCAGACGTGTGCAAGTATAACAAACAACAGGTATAATCGTAATATTCCCAATGTGCACGTTCCTGGAAAGGGCCGTTAAGTGTCAGTGGGTGCTGCAGTGACCACCGGCTGGAAACCGTAGACATTCAAAGTGGAAAATATGTCACCAGCACACCAGCGGTTCTCCAAATGGGTCCAAAGATTTCTTCATCAGTCACATGATATTTAGGCAACGTTTGAGATCCATGCAGGGCCCCTTTGTCAGGCAAGTGACGTCACTGATCTCCTGCCAGAACACTCCGATCTGGGTTCTCTACCATTGGCTGAGAGCGCTAATCAGTAGTCAGTCGGCTGCTGGTTTTCCAGACAGACTGACATACGTCAGCCACCTTCTTTTTTTTTTTTAACTGGCTATCTCCCAACAGTCTGCCCATGTGTACCAGGCTTAAGACTGGGATGCTATTAATGTTCATGTGCGTGTAAGGCCCCTTTCACACCATCGGACCATTCAGATCCGCCTGTCAGTTTTGACGGCGGATCTGCACGGGCGCTCAATGTTATTCTATGGAGCGTCGGATGTCAGCGGAGACATGTCCGCTGACATCCGACCCGGTCCGATCCGCCAAAAGCAAACGTATGGCTCTACGTCCAGATCCGTCGCTGGCGGATCGGGGGTGAGATCTGATGAAAACGGACACACTGTCCGTTTTCATCAGATCTCTCCATTGTGACCAGCGGCACTCGCAAGCCCCTCCCCGCTCAGTGAGCAGAGAGGGACTTGTCATCCGCCGGTTCAGCGGAGATCAACGGAGAGATTTCCCGCTGAGCCGGCGGACAGAGGCGGACTCCGTGCAAGCGGAGTCCGCCTCGTGTGAAAGGGGCCTAAAGGTAGGCACCTCAAAACTTTTGACAGATAGATAGATAGATAGATAGATAGATAGATAGATAGATAGATAGATAGATAGATAGTGAATGTGGAAGAAATTATGCTGCTGCCAATAATGAAAAATAAGACAAATGTAGATAGATGGATTTATAGAAAAACAAATGAAAATATACATTTTGGTTTCCATATGACTGGCAAGAATTACTCCTGACTTCAGAGATGTTTACTTCACCTATACATTTGGATGTCACTCAGGACAAAACCATTTGCATAAGAAAAACAAAGCATTAGATGCTCCATACACGCAAACAGCATAATGCAAATGCATTGTCAAGCCATCCCAAACCCCTTTCTATGTGTAGTGTATGTTCATGTCACTGGTATTATTGATGAAACCCTTTACACAGCAGACATTTTTTGCCCATGGAGATTGCTGCTGAGAAGGTATATGGATAAGTTTCCCACGAGAATAGCATATAAGGCACTAAAATAAATGCTTTTAATTTATGGAACATCCTTGTACACAGAGTCTGGGCTGTGGCCTTTCAGATTCATTTGCAGGTAAACATACAATGACAGGCCACAGTCCTATAGCCAAGGAGAGTTGTCACAGCTGTGCCACATAATAAGGTATCTTAACTCCTGTCCTGCTTAGGAATGTTTGCTGTCACCACAGGCTCTAGTTAACAAACATATCCATAGTGTCCTCAGGAAATTCTCATAGCTTATGTCACACAGATTGGTTACAGAGTCGGGTCGCTGAAATAAAATGCTAACGAACCCAGACCAAATTATAGCTGGGTAATACATTTGTAAAGGTGAAGCACATTTAGGTAAATATGCCAGTGACCTGAAGAACATTTGAAACCAGACATTTGACATAATAAATGCATCAGCTAATAAAATAAGTATTGCACAAAATAAATGTGACTGACTACGCAAGAATAAAAAATGATCATATCCAGTCTCACAACAAAGTATAGTTTATCTTTATAGTTATATGTAGCGAGATCCCGGGTCCCCAGAGGCCTAATGGTGGCCTCCAGAGTCAGAGACAGCCAACATCCTTCTGTGTAGAGTGGGTTACGAGGCATGGTGGGTGTAATGTAAGATAGATTTATGGGCGCCAGACACTTCTTGAATGCAAAGAGATTTATTGTCTCTTAAACAGAACAGTGGGAGAGAGGGTTAGGACCAGGATGCCCTTTAGTAGTTGCAATGTTAATTTAGCAGACTCTGAGACTTCTATAGGTAGACAGCCCTGCAGGTAAAGACATCCAGCCAGACACCACATCTGCATGAGTAGGACCGCTGTCTCCTATGGCAACAATCTTGAACAGTTTCCAACAAAGGTATGAGTAAGCACCCGACCTTGGTGTGAAACATGTAAGCTGATATCTGTAGTTCCCCTTTGTATCCGGCACTTAAATAAAGAAATTGCATAGGAGTGCAGCCGACCAGCCTTCTTTTCTTCAAAGGTTGTAATGAACTTATTCACTTTCTCGACAATCTCCTATTGTAGATCTTCACTCAACTAAGCTCCCAGTCTTTTACTAGACTTGCTGATCCACTGCCACTGGATCCCCTGAGCTCTTCCAATCTTCTCCTTCAGTATCTTCCTCAAGTGTCACCCTGGCATCCCTGCTGGGTCCCTAGCTTGGCACTCACATATACTTCTTCAAGCGTCACCCCACTAGCCTGCTTGGTCCCAGGCTTGGCACACAATATTGCTCTGCAAGCGTCACCTCCACTGGCTGGGTCCCTGGCTTGACATCTGCTGAAGTTTCCCAATTCCTCACCATCCCCGGTTGGTGAGAAAACTGCTCTGGTACTTGCGTCAGCTACTCACAGTTGTCCCTGGTGATAAGGTGGATGGTCCCTTATTGGCGACAGCTTCCCCTCTATCTCCGACCATGACAGGTTCTCCGGCCGGCAGAAATGTCACTTATGGTTGGACTGCAAGCCGCAATCCCAACCCTACGCTGCTCTCTTGCTATGGATAGGCCCTCAGACAGCCTAGCAGCCAGATGTCCCCGAGATAGGCCTCAGGCTCTGGCCTAACAGCCCAGGGCAGCACAACACATATCCACCCAGACAGCTGTCCAGGTGGCACAGAACCCCGATCCCCTGACCTCTCCCAAATAAATATGCTCTCCCAGCAGGCTATTCATTCCTAATCTGACCTTACAATGCACTTGTCTTATCTAATGCCACCTGATACCCACCATCTAGTGACAGAAGAGAAAAGTGCAGTAATTCCAGAATTATGCCCCGTACACACGATCAGACATTCCGACAACAAAATCCATGGATTTTTTCCGACGGATGTTGTCTCAAACTTTTCTTGCATACACACGGTCACACAAATCTTGTCGGAAATTCCAAAAGTCAAGAACGCGGTGACGTACAACACATACAACGAGCCGAGAAAAATGAAATTCAATAGCCAGTGCGGCTCTTCTGCTTGATTCCGAGCATGCGTTGAACTTTGTGCGTCAGAATTGTGTACACATGATCGGAATTTACGACAACGGATTTTGTTGTCGGAAAATTTGAGATCCAGATCTCAAATTTTGTGTGATGGAAATTCCGATGGAAAATGTCCGATGAAGCCTACACCCAGTCGGAACTTCCCGACAACAAGCTCCCATCGAACATTTTCCATTGGAAAATCCGACCGTGTGTATGGGGCATTAGAGTGAAATCAATTGACCTCCTATCAATTTCCCAAGGCAACTATCACTTGGTACTTGGCCAAAGCCACTGCTGACCAAAAAGAACACAAAGGCTCATCTCACATTTACCAAAAAACATATTGATTATCCCCAAGTCTTTTAGGCAAATATTATGTGGACTAATGACACAAAAATTTTACATTTTGGAAGGTGTGCGTCCCGTTACATCTGGCATAAAACTAATACAACATTTCATCATTTCATAACAAGAACACCATACCAACAGTCAGACATGGTGGTGGTAGCGTGATGGTCTGGGGCTGCTTTGCAGCTTCAGAACTTGGACGACTTACCATAATTGATGGAACCATGAATTCTGAGCTCTACCAGAAAATCCTAAAGGAGAATGTCCGGCCATCAGTTTGTGACCTCAAGCTCAAGTGCACTTGGGTTATGCAGCAGGTCAATGATCCAAAACACAACAGCAAGTCCACCTCTAAATGGTTCAAACAAAGCAAAATTTAGTAGCTTAGTCAAAGCCCGGACTTAAATCCAATTGAAATGCTGTATCATGACCTTACACAGGTCGTTCATGCTGGAAAACCCAAAAATAAAAATAAAAATTAGTTAAAAAGGAAATGGAAGACCAGCTCAGTTGGAAAGAGGATAAGTAGCCACCTCACACCTCAGAGGAGAAAAAAGATTAGCATGGGGAGAGTATCGAGTATACACCCTCCTATGTGTCCTAGCCGAGACCACCATAAACTTGCATAGGGCAGCACCGCAGCAAATGTAAAGAGGGAAAGAGGTGGAAAAAGATTAGGCCACACCTAAGAATGAAGTGTAGAGGAGTTTTATACAAGCGGGGCAGACTTACCCTGGCAGGCCCTCATTAAATAAGAAAATCCATCCAAAAAGCCCTCAGGGGGAATACAAGGTGAATGTCTAAATACAGTTCACCAGGGAGTTCCACCAAGTGGATAAATGTCCAGAAGCGGGGGGATGGAGAGACTAGTAATGGTACCTATAGGGGTAAGACAGGAGTAAATAGGCTAGTATTGTCTAAGTTTGTACATAGAGATTCTCCCAGAAGAGGTGTGTGCCCGGAACCACTTACCCGTAAGTAAAACAATTCTGCAAAGAAGAGTGGGCCAAAATTGCTCCACAGCAGTGTGAAAGACTCATTGCAAGTTATCGCAAACACTTGATTGCAGTTGTTGCCGCCAAGGGTGGCACAACCAGTTATTAGGTTTAGGAGGCAATTACTTTTTTACATAAAGCTAGGCAGGTTTGGATAGCTTTTTTGCCTTAATAAATTAAACCATCATTTAAAAACTGCATTTTGGATTTACTCGGGTTATCTTTGTATAATAATAATATTTGTTTGATGATCTGAGTCATTTAAGTGTGACAAATATGCAGAAAAAAAAAATCAAAAACCAGAGAGGGGCAAATACTTTTTCATACAACTGTAGATGGGGGGGGGGGGGGGGTAGTTGATGGATGACCCGACCAACTGAAAGACTGAAAGCGCGGGGGGGGGGGGCTGCCCCCCCCAAAAAAAAACACCAGCCGCCAATGATAACATAATCTTATTGGTGGAGTTCATCTCACAGAGGATTGGATGAGATTGGATGAAATTCTTAGTTCGCTGTTTGAGCGCTTGGCACTTGCTGGTTAAGAGGTCATGAGTGGATTATCTAACACATTTTAAATATATATTTTCCAAAATATATAAACTTTTTTTATTTTTCCAGGAAGAACTTTGGAAGAAATGGCTGGGCCGTGGTCTTATTAACACTGAGAACCACTGATCTAGTATATTGCAGGCTTGTATTGACAAAAGATTGTACAGCAAATAAAATACAAAGTTCAATACCAGCAATTGTTCAGCATCATACCACAAAGCTAGTTAGCACAGTGCTTCCCAATAATATGTACATAGCTTAATATTTAGCCTGACAATATTTGCACTTTTACAGAATGTAACACAAGTACAAAATAAACATAAAGATTTAGATAAATGTAACTAAGGATTAACCGTAGACTTTTTACACTAAAAATAAACAAGGTGAAGTGTCACTTCACACCAAATAGGCTAAAAAAAATTTAAACAGCACATAATTTTCATGTAATGTACCTATATGTTCTGGCACAACACAGACATTAAGGCCGGGTTCACACTGGTATGACACGACAGCCGTCCTACTTTGGATCTGATTTTGCCCTGCATCTTGAAGCTGACATACGTGCGACTTTCAATGAACAGGGATCTGACTTGGATCCCTGCCAATACCAGGCACTGTGTTTGGCATGAATCTTGAGGGGAACTCCATGCCAAATTTAAAATAAAAAAACTACATGGGTTGGGTTTTAAGGGGAACCCCCTACGCTGAAAAAAACGGCATGGGGTTCCCCCCAAAATCCATACCAGACCCTTATCTGAGCACGCAGCCCGGCCGGTCAGGAAGAGGGGTGGGGACGAGCAAGCGCCCCCCCCCCTCCTGAACCGTACCAGGCTGCATGACCTCAACATGGGGGGGGGGGGGGGTGGGTGCTTTGGAGCAGGGGGGCGCCCTGCGCCCCCCCCCCCCAAAGCACCTTGTCTCCATGTTGATGAGGACAAGGGCCTCTTCCCGACAACCCTGGTCGTTGGTTGTCGGGGGCTGCGGGCTGGGGGTTCATCGGAATCTGGGAGTCACCTTTAATAAGGGGCCCCCAGATCCTCAATAAAAAAAAACACACTGGACAGGTTTTTAACCACTTTCAGACCAGACCATTTTGCTGGCTTAAGACCAGACAACTTTTTGCGATTCAGCACTGCGTCGCTTTAACTGACAATTGCGCGGTCATGCGACGTGGCTCCCAAACAAAATTGATGTCCTTTTTTTTCCACAAATAGAGCTTTCTTTTGGTGGTATTTGATCGCCCCTGCGGTTTTTTTTTTTTTTGCGCTATAAACAAAAAAAGAGCGACAATTTTGAAAAAAACACATTATTTTTTACCTTTTGCTATAATAAATATCCCCCAAAAAATATAAAAAAAAACATTTTTTTTCCTCAGTTTAGGCCGATACGTATTCTTCTACATATTTTTGGTAAAAAAAAATTGCAATAAGCGATTATTGATTGGTTTGCGCAGAAGTTATAGCGTTTACAAAATAGGGGATAGTTTTATAGCATTTTTATTAATAATAATTTTTTTTTTACTTGTAATGGCAGCGATCAGCGATTTTTATTGTGACTGTGACATTATGGCGAACACATCGGACATTTTTGGGACCATTGTCATTTATACAGCAGTCAGTGCTATTTAAATGCACTGATTCCTGTGTAAATGACACTGGCAGTAAAGAGGTTAACCACTAGATGGCAGTGTAGGGGTTAAGTGTTCCTAGGGACATGTTACTAACTGTGGGCAGCGTGGCTGTGATCTAGTGAACACTGATCTCTGCTCCAATCACAGGGAGCAGATATCAGTGTCACTAGTTGCTGGGCAGAACGGGGAGATGCTGTTTACTTCCGCATCTCCTCATCCAGCCTTCCCGTGAGATGATCGTGGGTATCCCCACGGCGATTGAGTCCGGGGGTCCCGACTGGCGTGCGTGGGCGCCGCCGGCAGAGTGCACTCGATGGCACGGCGGCAATCTTAAAGGGGACGTACCTGTATGCCCTTTTGCCTGCCCGTGCCATTCTGCCAATGTACATCGTCATGCGCCGGTCGGGAAGTGGTTAAAGTAATTTATTAGGCAGTTCTGGGGGTCTTCTTCGGGGGTCTCTTCCGACTTCTCCGCGCTCTCCGGTTCTTCTCCCGATCTCCGGTGCCTTCTGCCGGCAGGCAGAGATAGAGCTGGACAATCGATATCAGGCTCTGCAGTGGCACGCAGAGCAGGAATATTTGGGAAAGACAACAGAATGCTCTCCAGGTGAATATGACTTTGACGCCCCTGGATTGCTGCGGGAGAGCCTTACAGATGGATCTGGGCTATTTGCTAAGGAAAGAACAGCATCTGGAAGGGGGATACAGGAAACTGCTAGAACACATTCAGCAGCATGCCCCAGAAACGGCAGCGGAAACTCCGGAGATTTCTGTCCCCAAACCTCAAGTGCTGACGACAGGGCAGAGCTCTACTAGCCTCTGCCCAGCACTGATTACATCTTCTTTGTTCTACGGACAGGAGATGGTGAACCTCTATCTCCAGACATCAGTTCCAGAGACTGGGGATTTAATAGACTTTTCTGCTAAGGTAGAACAACCTGGCGAGCCTCCAGCAGAAGAGCTGGCATCTGGGCCAAACATCACTGAGCTCTTCCCAGTACCAACAGCATCTTCCGCCTCGCTGAGAGAAGAGGCAGTTGGCCTTTCTCCCACAGCACTGACAGAGACATGGGATTTCCTGCAGTATCTGTGGAGTTACAAAAAACTTCTACAGCTAAAGTGCTGACAACCAGACAGAGGGTCCAAGACCTTTGCCCCATGCTGCGACAGTTCCAGAGGCCCAGGGTGAGAAGGTGATGGTCCCTCCCCAGTGGCAGATCCACAGTCTGGGAGTGGGGAAGGCCAGCCTCTTTCCCCAACAGTCAGCCAGAGCAGAGGAAATAGTCTTCCCTCCCCAACAGTTAGCCAAAAATTAGCCAACAGTTAGCCGGAGTGGATGATGTGGGGTCCTCAGCTGAAGCGCTAACAGGGCAGAGTGCTGCTGGCCTTTGCACCCAACAATCAACTCCACATGAGCTCCAGGGAGAGAATGCAATTGGCATATCCCAACTGCAGCTTGAGCATGTGTCAGTGGATGGAATTGCGGTTTCCACTGTCAGCAACCCAGCAGAAGGGCTATCAACAGGGCAGAGTGCTGCTGGCCTCTGCCCTTAACTAACAGAAGATGGAGTTCCTGTGAAAGTGGATAGGACTTTGGTCTCCATTGACACAACCCCAGAAAATGGTCTGGCACTGAGACAGGAGGATGCTTTGCAAGCACTGGGGAATTTTCATCTATTAAAAGTGGATGGGACTTCAGTCTCCACCTGTATACCCCAGGGATGCTGGTCAGTATGACAGAGTGAGCCCAGCCACTCTGTCCAGCAGCTAAAAGAACTCCAGCAGCGGGTATGTTCTACAACAGGGACAGAGGTTGCCTGGGTGAGTAATGCTCTGTTTGGTAAAATGTGTTTGGGCTACAGGCATTGGGGGACTGAAACTACGGACTAACTTTGAAGTCAACCCATTTGGGGTCTCCTTTTGTGTTAGTCTTCTGCCAAAAGGTGAGATGTGTGACGGGAGTCACTTTGGGTGGGGAGCTTGTGGAACCCAGCTTACCTTGGAGAGATCTGTAAACTCGTCTAGTTGCCCCGGCCCCTTCTATGTGTAAGTCACCCGCTGTCCGAGAACCCCAGTCGGGTCTCCGTACACTGCTGTCTCAACAAGTGAATGGGTGGGCTAAGGGACCTTGGATCGTGGTGGTACTGGAAAAAGTAAGCGTATACAGTGGACATACTCTTCTTGAGTATTGGGGTCCATGACAGGAACATCTAGAAAAGATGAATAAGAATGCCTTTTACTATTATATGAATCAAATATCTGGTACATAAATCTGAGAGTATTGTTGTTTACATGTTACTATGGCAGCCCAATCATCACCAATATAAAAATCTTCAGTATAAAAAACACACCTGAGGAAGTCACGTAACTGTGAGGATACGCTTTGGGTGGAGCCGGGTGACGCTGCCGATAACGGAAGTGACACAGGATCCCCGCTGTCATCCAGAAACAGAAGTTGTTTTTTTTAAATGTAAGTGTTTAAATACTTGAATAAACGCTAAATTTTAAACTACTACTATGAGGATGCCCTTTGTCATATGACTCTGTCTAGAGTGGAGTTACCGCCGATTTAAAGGGTAACACACTTGTTTGGAGGAAACGGTCCAGGGTACAGGAAAAGGAGGAAAGTCATTTTCTAGTGCCCCAAAGAAGGGGAAAGCGCAATTTGACCTGGGATAATCGTGGAGGTGAGCACAACAGATGGATGATGGTGGGAGACACTCCAGCACTAGTGCACATTTATGGATAATCTATTTTGCCACAATACGAATTGCAATATATGCTTGAATTGAAAGGACATTTAAAACACTTTGCACTTTATTGCTAGTTCACTTTATTTTGTTTACACAGTTTATATTTTGGATGTGAAGACGGATGATTATGTATATTATGCTGAGCACAAAGATAAGGTTTTAAACCTATGTTTATTAATATAAGTTATGTATGAAGGTTCACACAAGGAATGAGTTAGCATAATCATGTTAATTATTATGCACGTTTAAGGGAATAGGCGCAGTAACAATATTTCTATTTTTAGTTGTAACATTGTGGGAACACAATTGGGTGGCTTGCAGCCACCCACTAGGGTTTAACCTACACTTCAATATTAGCCTAGGTAGCAAGGGATAATACAAACCTTTGTTAATTTTGATCACATATACAATACAATCATCCAGAAACAAAAAGAGAAAAGCTGTGTTTGTAGGCTATAAAAACTGATCTCTGATGTCAGGAACTGGATAACCTGCTGGTGGCCCTGTGCTTTTCAGAAGGGAAGTTTGTAGTTGCAATGTCCACCAGTGGGTGTCTCCCAGCTCCACGTGGTGCTGGCTGTTAGGAGGGTATTTAGTCCCTCTTCTGCTGTTACACCTTTTTCCAGTGTTTAGCTTTTCTGCCAGATGCCTCTAGCCATTTATCTTGTGCCTGCTCTTGACTGTGCTCTTGCCTTATATTGACTGTGTTCTTGCTTTATACGTATTTCCGGAACCCCACTGCCTTATTCCTTCTCTGCCTTGTTCCTTATACCAGTTTTAGTTTCCCCTTCCTATATGTTCCCTGTACCTCCAGTTTTAGCTTGTTTTCCTGTGTTCCCCATTTGTATACATTTTATATAGTTTAAAAGTTAGGATATTCTGTTCTGGTCATTTATTTAGGTACTTTATCCCTGCGGTTTTGGTTCAGTTATATCTTTATGTTTGCTCTTTACTGGCATTTGGATGTCTTTTGTTTTACTATTAATAATAATATCACTTTAAAATATACAGTATATGCTCTGGTCCCAGTTTCCCAGTGTAGCTACGCAGAATTGGCCATTCTTGCTGCTGATTCCTAAAATCTGAGCTGTGGTGTGGGTTCCAATGGTGGTGCATAATGACATGGGCTCTTGCCATTCCCTGTAAATATATAGTATAGGCTCTGGTCCCAGTTTCCCAGTGTAGCTACGCAGAATTGGCCATCCTTGCTGCTGATTCCTAAAATCTGGGCTGTGGTGTGGGTTTCAATGGTGGTGCATAATGAGATGGGCTCTTGCCATTCCCTGTAAATATATAGTATATGCTCTGGTCTCAGTTTCCGAGTGTAGCTACGCAGAATTGGCCATCCTTGCTGCTGATTCCTAAAATCTGAGCTGTGGTGTGGGTTCCAATGGTGGTGCATAATGACATGGGCTCTTGCCATTCCCTGTAAATATACAGTATATGCTCTGGTCCCAGTTTCCCAGCGTAGCTACGCAGAATTGGCCATCCTTGCTGCTGATTCCTAAAATCTGAGCTGTGGTGTGGGTTCCAATGGTGGTGCATAATGACATGGGCTCTTGCCATTCCCTGTAAGAAGAGTCCACCCCTGGGTCCTCACAGGGTCCTGAAGCCTCCAGACTCCAGTGGTAGATCACCAATCTCCACCAGGGGTGGCCTCAGAGGGTCACCTGACAACGAACTCAGGTAAATAAACAGGGCATTATTGTAAGTGGATGGGAGCAGGGTTGTTTGGAGGTTAATGAGGGGGGGGGGGACTGATTTTGCCTGAAGATGGGGTTTAAGAATACATTTTATTTTTAAATTAACATATACATAATTCATTCCCTCTATTTCCTATGTACATTTTCTTGTACAATTATTACACATTATATATTCTTTCAGCGAACCAAACTTTGCTCCAGAGCACTGTCAAGGTTGTCCCGTTTGGGCCACATATAAATTTTTATGAACGAACAGCGGCAATAAAGTATAATTGTTCGCAGACCTCTGCCTGGCCTCACTAATAATTTTTTATGGTGCACAGGCACAGGAGTGTGTGTACTTTGTACTTACAGTAGCATGCATGGTTAAATTAAAAACTGTAAAGTTTTATTATTTAAACTGAATTTAATAAAATGAACAGATTGGTAATAGGAAATCATATCTCATTTGAAATTACCCCGACAAAGCTAACATCATTTCTATCTACATGTTTCCTCAGTGGCAAATTCCTGGATCCGGGATGGCACAAGAACTGATGTGCGTCTTGTTTGTTTAACTAAATATGCTAGGTGATAGAAGCAGACGTGAGGAGATCATGTGAGCTACAGCAAACAACCAACAGATGTATTATATTTATTTTGTTTTGCAGCCTTTTCATAACTTTTCATAAACCACAACACTCATTTTACATGCAGGCTGTCTACGCAATTAGAGTGACTTTGTATGATTTAACTATTTTATTGCTGACCGCGATTCTTATATAGAGCATTGCATATACCTTTCATACCAAACCATTTTTTGCTTCTTTAAAGAAAATATTTTACTATATTGTAACATTTACAAAGTTATTTCTAACATCATATCACAGTGTTTAAATTCCTAGCAATAAAGGCTGGATTTTAATTTTATAATTTTAATTCTTTCCTTTTGTAATGTTGATCAGTCAAGCCAAGGAGTCATTTATATGTTGGTTAGCAGAGGATATACTACTATATTACCAAAAGTATTGGCACACCTGCCTTTGCACACACATGTACTTCAATGGTGTCCCGGTCTAAGCCCCCGTACACACGGTTCGGAAATTTCCGACCACAAAATCCGTCTGATTTTTTCCGATGGATTTTGTCCGACGCTGGTGTTGCATACACACGGTCGGACAAAGTTGTCGGAAAATCCGATCATTCTGAACGTGGTTACGTTCGTTGCGTATGACGGAACTACGTAGAGGCTAGTAGCCAATAGCTTTGGTCTCGTAATTTGATCTGAGCATGCGTGGCACTTTGTCTGTCGGAATTCTCTACACACGATCGGAGAAAGTCCGATCGGATTTTGTTGTCGGAAAATTTAAGAGCAGGATCTCAATTTTTTTCCGTCGGAAATTTAGACGGAAAAAGTCAGATGGAGTCACACACGGGCGGATTTTCCGACAACATAATCCGATCGGACCTTTTCTATCGGAGAATCCGACTGCGTGTACGGGGCATTAGTTTGTAGAGTTCAATTTTGCGTTGGCCCACCCTTTGCAGCTATAACAGCTTCAACTCTTCTGGGAAGGATGTCCTCAAGGTTTAGGAGTTTGTCTATGGGAATGTTTGACCATTCTTCCAGAAGCGCATTTGTGAGATCAGGCACTGAGGTTGGACGAGATGGCCTGGCTTGCAGTCTCTGCTCTAATTTATCCCAAAGGTGATCTATCAGGTTGATGATTGCAGGTCAGTTAAGTTCCTCCACCCCAAACTCGCTCATCCATGTCTTTATGGATCTCGCTTTGTGCACTGGTCCAAATCTTTAGGTGGGGGGGGGGGGGGGGGGGATTATGGTGTGGGGTTGTTTTTCAGGGGTTGGGCTTGGCCCCTTAGTTCCAGTGAAGGAAACTATTAAGGCGTCACCATACCAAGACATTTTGAACAATTTCATGGTCCCAACTTTGTGGGAACAGTTTGGGGATGACCCCTTCCTGTTCCAACACGACTGCGCACCAGTGCACAAAGCAAGGTCCATAAAGACATTGATGAGCGAGTTTGGGTGGAGGAACTTGACTGGCCTGCACAGAGTCCTGACTTCAACCTGATAGAACACCTTTGGGATGAATTAGAGCGGAGACTGTGAGGCAGGCCTTCTTGTCCAACATCAGTGCTGACCTCACAAATGCGCTTATGGAAGAATGGTCAAACATTCCCATAGACACATTCCTAAACCTTGTAAAAGCCTTCCAAGAACAGTTGAAGCTGTTATAGCTGCAAAGGGTGGGCCAACTCAATGTTGAACCCTACGGACTAAGACTGGGATGCCATTAAAGTTCATGTGCGTGTAAAGGCAGGTGTCCCAATACTTTTGATAATATAGTGTATTTCACACTGGTACCTTGTGGTGGTTTAACTAAGATTTCATTTGTTTTGTGTATAAAGTTACAGTATATTGCATGTTTTTATTCAGGACTGGACTTTTGTTGACTGGCACACTAGGCACGCCTTCTTCTAATATGATCTGACCCCTCCTGTAACAAGGACACACTGATTTCTGCTGACACCGGTGAGGATCGACCTTCTGGGGCTTTGGTGTACAGAGGTGCCACTTCCTTCCCTCCCATAGGGAACAGAAGACAGATATTTAAAAAATACAAATACCCAGCAAGTGCCCCCCCCCCCCCCCCCCATCCTGGCTCCCTAAGCTGCCTCATGCTGACACTGCCCTTATCACCCCCCCCCCCCCAATACCCCACTTCCCCATCACAATCCCCAGATACTCCCACCCTCATCACACACACACCTTGGGAATGGCCAATCCTCCCAGATCTCCCCAGTCCTGCAGCGGCTCCTCCAGATAGTGTCAGTGGAGTGGATCTAGTGCCAGGAGGGGTAGCTGTGTCCCAGGCAGGAAGGAGAAGATTTCCACCAAGATCTCTGGTGGCAGCTGTAGCAAAAAGTAGGGGGCTCCTCCCTGACCTCCTCTTCTTCCTCCTCCTCCACTAGGCCCTTCACTGGTACCCCTGGGCGTAGCCCAGCCTGTACAGCCAGGCGCAAGCCACTATTCCTTACCTGAGCCTTCCTGACATCGGGCCCTGCGTGGAAGTTTTAGTTTGCCTGCTGGGAGGTACGGAAAACAGGTATTGTAAAGATCCAAATACCCAGCAAGTGGATAACAGGAAATGTATGGGGTCATGGGGACATGGGGCCATGGGGCCAGCACTGCGAAGATAGAGGCAGGCACCTTTGTTAGTCTGTCATCCACTTTTAGTGCTTTCTTGCTTTTTCTAAACTAACAAGTTTCCTTTAATTACATGGTTTCGATTATAAATTGATGCATCAAGTGATAAGACCATATGTGATATCCCTTCAAAAGGGGGAGCCGCTGGGGAGCATCTGCAGCTTGGACCAATGGGAGGGTGAAAAAACATGCCCTCCTGCGCCTGCCGCCCATGTGAACATTGCCTAAGGGCTCGTTTAGACTTGCGGTTGGAGGGGGGGGGGGCTTAAAGTGTTACTTAACCCAGGACCCTGCGTTCAATATATCTAGTCTCCCACAGTACACAGAACATGGAAATGTAATGATTTTAGTAAATATAAACGGATAAATACCTTTTTTAATCAACAGTTACAGCAGTCTTGTGACTTCTAGGAGTGTCACCTATTGTTTTTCAGAAGCATGACAGTTTTGATACAAGTACAACCAGCCTGCCCATAAGTGGATGAAATTTGGCCGGTTCCTGCTAAACCGGGCAAATTTTGATTCTTCTATTGCTGGCTTTAAAGTGCCACGTCATATGTTGTAGCTTGACAAATCAGCACAATTGTCTTTTTCTTTAAACTAGTTCTATTCTTTTCTTCAGTTTATCATTTGAGTCATAGGTTTAAGCTTAATTATACATCACTACTTGGAGAAGCAATCAGAAAGACAAATTGTATCAATACAACAAGTGCCCATTAATTAGCCTCAATTGCTATTTCTACTTACTCCGGCATTAAGCAGATTTAAAGATCTAATATCCGATTTCAGGGATTTCAAAACTGAAAGAAAAATATGAACTATTTAATCAGAGTGAAAAATGTACACTTTTTTTTTCTGATTAAACACACTTACAGCGGCATAAAGCTCTGTAATAATCTTATGAAGTTCAGGTGTTGATTAAAAGATTACATAATAAATTCTGACAGATTTTGGCAAAAAGTCAGAGCGTTATCTGGACTTTCAGTGCCAAAACAGTTCTTCCTTTGCAAATTAATTATTTTTTTTTTTTTAGAAAAGTATGAGAGGAGAAGCCACCAGTAGAGCATAGACCCAAAGTCATCTAGTGTTTTGGGATCTGGAGTTCTTAATTTTGAAAGTTCTGTATGATCCTACTTACAATGGCTTCTGCATTTCCTTGCTAGTATTTAAATGTCAGTCCACCCAAAATACCTATTTAAGTTATACAGTGCCTTGAAAAAGTATTCATACCCCTTGAAATTTTCCACATTTTGTCATGTTAAAGCAAAAAACGTAAATGTATTTTATTGGTATTTTATGTGATTGACCAACACAAAGTGGCACATAATTGTGAAGTGGAAAGAAAATGATAAATGGTTTTCAAGTGTAGCGTGCATTTGTGTTCAGCCCCCTTTACTCTGATACTCCTAACTAAAATCTAGTGGAACCAATTGCCTTCAGAAGTCACCTAATTAGTAGAGTCCACATAATTTGTGTTATTGTGTAATTTATTCTCAGAATAAATATGTCAGAAACCATGAAATCAACAGTACAGTTAAATTACACTTGTTTAATAATAAAAGTAAAAAGAACAAACATAGTAAAAAAATAGCCAAAGTTCAGTAACCGGAATGGATAGTCAGCCAAGCCAGAAGTCAGGGATCAATGTAGAGGAACAGCAATCAGGATCTGGAGCCAGAAGGGATGTCAGCAAAGCCAGTCTTTAAACAGGAACGCAGGAGATGGTTTCTTGTGATGTTGACCAAAGCAAAGGCAGAGCTTCTCTGGACTGGATGGCTAAAGTAGGCAGGACTGACGAGCAGAATATGATAAACAGCTGAGTAACTGTGGAGAAAGATGGAAGCTGGCAATTAGCCGACACCTGAGCGGCCAGCTCAGAGAAGGAAGGGCTGAGCCCAGCCCTGACAAAATACAGCTGTTATGTGAAGCCCTCAGGGGTTTGTTAGAGAACCTTAGTGAACAAACAGCATCCTAAAGGCAAAAAAACACACCAGACAGGTCAGGGATAAAGTTGTGAAAAAGTTTAAAGCAGAGTTAGGTTATAAAAAAATATCCCAAGCTTTGAACAGCTCATGTAGCACTGTTCAATCCATCATTCGAAAATGGAAAGAGTTTGGCACTACTACAAACCTACCAAGACATGGCCATCCACCTAAACTGACAGGCCGGACAAGGAGAGCATTAATCAGAGAAGCAGCCCATGGTAACTTTGGAGAAGCTGCAGAGATCCACAGCTCAGGTGGGAGAATATGTCCACTGGACAACTATTAGTCATGCACTCCACAAATCTGGCCTTTATGGAAGAGTGGCAAGAAGAAAGCCATTGTTGAAAGAAAGCCATAAGAAGTCCCGTTTGCAGTTTGCGAGAAGCCATGTGGGGGACACAGCAAACATGTGGAAGAAGGTGCTCTGGTCAGATGAGATCAAAATTGAACTTTTTGGCATTAAAGAAAAATGCTATGTGTGGCAGAAAACTAACACTGCACATCACCCTGAACACACCATCCACACTGTGAAACATGGTGGTGGTAGAATCATGTTGTGGGAATGCTTTTATTCAGCAGGGACAGGGAAGCTGGTCAGAGTTGATGGGAAGATGGATGGAGCCACATACAGGGAGATCTTAGATGAAAACCTGATAGTCTGCAAAAGTCTTGAGACTGGGGTGGAGGTTCACCTTCCAGCAGGACAACGACCCTAAACATACAGCCAAAGCTACAATGGAATGGTTTAGATCAAAGCATATTCATGTGTTAGAATGGACCAAAGTCCAGACCTAAATCCAATTGAGAATCTGTGGCAAGACTTGAAAATTACACAACATGTCCCCCAACAAAAGTGAAGAGTGTCCAGTATCAGCTGCTCAGCATTCTCCATAATGTTGGTATGTACAGTCAAGTATTTACTAGCCAGTGGCTTGCTTTCACCAGTAATCTGCATTTGATGAGCCTGGAAATTGATCCTTATACTGGTGTCGTCTTGTCTTGGATACCTCTGGAACTTGACCTGTAGGGGTCTCCGTATAAGATGAGAGTCTGGGGCAAACTAACTAGCGCACAGCGGATGGTGGAAACACTTGGATGAATTGGATCTTTTTGTTTTTTGCACACACTTTACTTCATGAACTGTTTATCCAAATGTTATGATTGGACACGATTTTTGCACTAATTATCACTTTGTCGCATTTTGCACTTTATTTTTGAACAATATTTGCACATTTCCATGAAAGTTATTTATATTTACTTTGATGTAATTGCATATTTGCACACTTTTTTATGAAGATTTTCTTCCTTGAATATTGCACTTTATATTAGACTTGCCTATAGTTAGTATTGTTAGTAAGCTTCACATTATTCTTCTTTTATATTTATTGCAGTGTGGGAACACCTTATATGTTGGCAGCTACTCATTTGTCTCCTCCTTTTTTCATTGTTGGTTTGCGCATTAGTACCCTTATTTTACAAGACTTGAAAATTGCTCTTCACAGACACTTTCCATCCAATCTGACAGAGGTTGAGCTATTTTGCAAAGAAGAATGGGCAAAAACTACACTTTCCTGGTAGAGACATACCCAAAAAGACTTGCAGCTGTAATTGCAGCTGAAAACAAATTCACACCACACTATTATATAGATATTTATTTGTAAAAAAATTTGAAAACAATTTATCATTTTCCTTCTACTTCACAATTATGTGCCACTTTGTGTTGATCTATCACATAAAATCCCAATAAAATACATTTACTTTTTTAGTTATAACATGACAAAATGTGGAAAATTTCAAGGGGTATGAATACTTTTTCAAGGCACTGTGAGTTTAGCCAGGGCTTTTTTCTGTCAGAGGATAGGTGCAGGAACTCCGCCCTTCCAAGTCACCCCTTGACTCTGCCCCCTACACCCCCCGAGCCCCTTTACTTGGTTCCCCCTTTACCCACCTCCCAGTATCATCCCTTTTAGAAAATACAGAACCAAGCATCATTTTGTGGCACTAAGTATTTGATATGGAATTTGTTAATGATAACAGGAAAGGCAGTAAAATAGATCTATATATATATATAAATATTATATATATATATATATATAAATAAACCTTCCTCTTTATCCCTATAGCTAAATCTAAGAACACTGTGCTAAAAAACTAAATGATATAGGAGGCAGATAAACACCAGTCATTAGTGATATCATGAGTGACAACACGGTATTAAACCATACTTATCCTTGGATTGGTTGAAGCTTTAGCAGAAAAGGGTCCACCTGCCCACTACCAACAGTGACTGCAAAAGTGGAGGACGATGGTTAGGGACCACCTGACATAGCCATAGACCACTGCTGGCATGCAGCCAGTAGTGTGAAAAACACTAATCTAGGAGAATATAAATGTTCCTGATTTTATTTTAATAACTTACTTACTGGTCACTTAAACCCCCCTCGTGCCCAGGCCAATTTTCAGCATTCAGAGCTGTCACACCACTTAAGGACCGAAAGAATTTCCCACTTAATGACCAGGCCATTTTTTTGCGATACGGCACTGCATCACTTTAACTGAAAATTGCACGGTCGTGCAATGTTGTACCCAAGAAAAATTGACATCCTTTTTTCCCACAAATAGAGCTTTCTTTTGGTGGTTTTTGATCACCTCTGCGGTTTTAATTTTTTGCGCTATAAACAAAACAAAAAAAAGCAGCAATTTTGAAAAAAATAAACAATATTTTTTACTTTTGCTATAATACATAAAAAAATACAAAAAAAATGTAAAAAAAAATAATTTGTTCATCAGTTTAGGCCGATATGTATTCTTCTACATATTTTTGGTTAAAAAAAAATCACAATAAGCGTATATAGAGTGGTTTGTGCTAAAGTTATAGCGTCTACAAAATAGGGGATAGATATATTTTTATTTATTTATATTTATTTATTTTTTAATTTTTTTTTTACTAGTAATGACGGCGATCAGCGATTTTTATTGGCACTGTGACATTGCGGTGGACGGATCAGACACTTTTGACACTTTTTTGGGACCATTGACGTTTATACAGCGATCAGAGCTAAAAATAGCCACTGATTACTGTATAAATGTCACTGTCAGGGAAGGGGTTAACACTAGGGGACGATCAAGGGGTTATGTGTGTCCTAGGGAGTGTTTCTAACTGTATGGGACTCACTGGGGGAGGAGACAGATCACTGTTCCTACTTAGTAGGAACAGATGATCTGTTTCTCCTCTCCTGTCAGAATGGGGATGTGTGTGTTCTCTATACAGAACCTCACCCTGCTATGTTATGAAGTGAACATACACCATGTACACTGACACTGTAACTGTTCTTAAGTTAACTTTCGGTACCCCGTGATCATTTATACCCTCTCCAAAACTTGGAGACATTTTGGAGGGACACACTGAGACAAGGCCCACAACCACATGTCCAGCGTTTTCCACTACAACTCCCCAGTAGTGGAGTGGGCCCTACTGTGTGCTCTGTGTGGGTTCCACACGTGCACTCAACTTATATCTATACCAGGCACATGCTAACAGGCTGCTTGTTAAAATTATGTTACTCTAGCTAACCACATGTGTCTTCACATTACTCTACTCCATACTGATGTCTTCATACCCCAATGTGTTAAGTCCCACTCGGTTAACTGTGTGCGTACTGATTACTTGCACTTCACCTCTTTAATAACTTCAGACCAGGCAAGGACAATGTTTCAAAACTTTATGTGACAAAAGTGCAAAAATAGACATTTGATTTACTATAACTGGAGAGTGCAAAATATGGTACAGATCTGCATAGAAACCAATCAGCTTTCTGGTTTTATTACAAGAGCTTAATTGAACAAGCTGAAATTAGAAGCTGAGTGGCTACCATACACAGCTGCACCCAATTTTGCACTTTCCAATTTTAATAAATCAACCCCTTAGCGTAAAACAGGCAAGTCATGATATTTTCCTAGTTCCCCAACTATAACTATAGGCTTGTGTGCTGCTCTGGCATACCTGTAGAAGTGTAGTCCAGCAATCATAGTCCTTCAGAGGCATATCTCCAGCACTGGTGTCTTCAGGGCGAGCCTCAAGCTAAAAGTCTCTATATGCATGCCAAGACAAGCAACATTCTCCTACAGGTTTCTTCATATGTCTCCATCCATCATGGGCCTCACAACGCACAGCTGCACGGGAACTCTCCCCTCTGCAAGTGTCTCTGGGGGAAGCTCTCTCTTTCACTGGACCGAAGCCCCAATTTATAATACATGGATTAAGTGGGCCAGACCCAGAGCAGAACCTACCAAAAAGACCAAGGAAACAGAACAAGAATTAACCCCTGCTTTTTTTCGGCCGGCACAGCAGCTAACTAATTCAAACTGCCCACATGTGCATTTTTATTTCCCTCCCTTCTATCACTTCCTGGCCCACCTCTTAGTTTACTTCCCTATATTAAGACATCTACAGGTCAGTCCCCTTTGACTGAGCAACTTCCTAGTTCTTTGAGCTCTTGTTTGCCTAGTGTTTCGTGTATTCAGTGTCTGACTTTCTGTGCACCAACCTCAGCTTTGTCTTCCTTTTGTGCTTGTCTGCCACCCTCCCTGACCCCCACTAGTTTCCTGGACCCTTTCCCATCTCCTGCCATCTGTACTCTGCATACGCGGGTGGTCTCTGTATTGTCAGCTGGGTGTACCTGGGGGCCCCAATCTGGTTTCAACTTGCTGCAAGTCCATACCCACCATCAGGGGCCATGCTGAAGAAGCAGGCTGGGGCTAAACATTCTATAGATTATGCATATTTTCTTTCCTGCATCCATGGGAAGTGAGAGGAAATATCTCCAAAGTGAAGAAAATCAAATATTAAGAATAAGCCAACATAATTAGGCTCCTCATTGGACAACATTTTCTCTGATTTTTAGTCCTGGTGAAAATGGTCAATAGGACAAATCTCCCCAAGAGGAACACAGCAACGAAAACCTTAAAGGGGATCCTAAATCCATTTAAAAAGAACATTTTTGGCTTTAAATACAATTTAAAACTTGTATTTAAAGGGAGGTTGAATAACACAAGTGTGGTCTTTACTTTGGGGTCACCTCTATCCTAACAAGACCCTATGTCGAAATATGGCTGTTTTTTATACTGGCAATAAACTTCAGAGGACAAGTGTCAATCTGATCTGATCTGATCACCACATTTTCCCAGCTGTTCTGATGCAATTCTCAATATTGCCATGTGAAAAATACAGACAGAAATTTTCAGTTTATCTTGGAAAAACAATAGCTATCAGTTGTTATTTTGGGGTATTCCCCTTTAGATTGCACACTTGGAAAGCAGTATAGACTATAGTATAGTCCAAACTATGGCTCAGAGAACCACATCTGGCCCACCACAAGATTTTGTAGATGTAGATGTAGATGTAGAAACTCCAATATGATGGGGGCTTCTGACATAAAGAGGGGAAGAGTGGATGTGATGAGGGGGCTTCTAATGTGAAAGGGGGATCCTGATGTGATAGAGGGTGTCTGGTGTTAAAGGAGGGACTCTTATGTCATGTGGGCTTCTGATTTGAAAGGAAGACCTGATGGTAAAGGGGTTCTAATATGATAGGGGGTTTCTGGTGTGAAAGGAGGGACTCTTATGTCATGGGGGGCTCTGGTTTGAAAGGGAGACCTAATGTGAAAGGGGGCTCTAATTTGATGGGGGATGTGAAAGGGGGACTTACGTGATAGAAGGCTTGTGTTTTGAAACAGAGATGCAATGTGAAAGGGGATGGAAGGGGTGGTGTGATAGGGGAGCTTCTGATGGGAAAGAGATATTCTGATGGAAGGGGCTTCTGATGTAAAAGGGTGAACTTCAGATGCAACAGGCTGGACTGATTTTTTCATCCCACACATATTTGTGAAATATACAATATGGCCATCATACAAAAAAGACTGAAGACCCCTGGACTAGAAGTGATATTCTAGTCCAGGGGTCTTCTTCAGTCTTTTTTGTCCATCCAGTTCAACCATACAGTGGTGTGAAAAAGTGATTGCCCCCTAAACCTAATAACTGGTTGGGCCACCCTTAGCAGCAACAACTGCAACCAAGCATTTGCGATAACGTGCAATGAGGCTTTTACAGCGTCCTGGAGGAATTTTGGCCCACTCATCTTTGCAGAATTGTCCTAATTCAGTTACATTAGAGGTTTTCGAGCATGAACGGCCTTTTTAAGGTCATACCACAACATCTCAATAGGATTCAGGTCAGGACTTTGGCTAGGCCACTCCAAAGTCTTCATTTTGTTTTTCTTCAGCCATTCGGTGGTGGACTTGCTGGTGTGTTTAGGATCATTGTCCTGCTGCAGAACCCAAGTTCGTTTCAGCTTGAGTACACGAACAGATGGTCGGACATTCTCCTTCAGGATCTTATGGTAGACAGCAGAATTCATAGTTCCTTTTATCAAGCAAGTCTTCCAGATCCTGAAGCAGCAAAACAGCCCCAGACCATCACACTACCACCACCATATTTTACTGTTGGTATAATGTTCTTTTTCTGAAATGCAGTGTTCCTTCTACGCCAGATATACTTGAACACACACCTTCAAAAGAGTTCCACTTTTGTCTCATCGGTCCACAGAATGTTGTCCCAAAAGTCTTGGGGATCATCAAGATGTGTTGTGGAGAAATTGAGACGAGCTTTGATGTTCTTTTTGCTCAGCAGTGGTTTTCTCCTTGGAACTCTGCCATGCAGGCCATTTTTGCCCAGTCTTTTCCTGATGGTGGAGTCATGAACGCTGACCTTAACTGAGGCAAGTGAGGCCTGCAGTTCCTTGGACGTTGTTGTGGGGTCTTTTGTGACCTCTTGGATGAGTCGTCGCTGCGCTCTTGGGGTAATTTTGGGCGGCCGGCCACTCCTGGGAAGGTTCACCACTGTTCCATGTCTTCGCCATTTGTGGATAATGGCTCTCACTGTGGTTCGCTGGATTCCCAAAGCTTTGGAAATGGCTTTATAACCCTTTCCAGACTGATAGATGTCAATTACTTTCTTTCTCAATTGTTCCTGAATTTCTTTGGGTCTCGGCATGATGTGTAGCTTTTAAGGATCTTCTGGTGGACCTTACTGTGTCAAGCAGCTCCTATTTAAGTGATGCCTTGATTGTGAACAGGTGTGGCAATAATCAGGCCTGGGTGTGGCTAGAGAAATTGAACTCAGGTGTGGACAACCACAGTTATAGTATGTTTTAACAAGGGGGGCAATCACTTTTTCACACAGGGCCATGATGGTTTGGATTTTTTTTCACCTTTAATAATAAACACCTTCATTTACAAATTGCATTTTGTGTTTACTTGTGTTGTCCTTGACTATTGTTTAAATTGGTTTGATGTTCCGAAACACTTAAGTGTGACAAACATGCAAAGGAACAGGAAATGAGGAAGGGGGCAAACACTTTTTCACACCACTGTAACTGTTGATAATCCTTTCATTCCTGCAGGCACCCTTACACTTTTATCCTAAACAATTTTTGAGTTGTCTTTACTCTTCAGTATCAAATTATCTTTCTAACTTCATGGCTATGAATATCGTTTTTGTCCTTTAATGTCCTAGTTTGTTTGAGTTAGGTTAATGACTGAGCCTGTTTAATCTCAGTGCATGGAGCTGAAAATCTGTAAACAGATTACCTGAAATCATAAAAAACAGCCAGATCATGACTCTATAATATAACATCTTCATTATCATATCAGCACTCCAAGCCAGCTGACATTATGTCTTCTCCCAAGTCACATTGCAGCTCAATGCATGCAGAGAGGCACTCCTCTCCATGTCAGGTAAGACAACATATAGACATAATGACACCCACTCATCAATAACATTTGATTGGCCAGGCGGATCAATGGGGACAGTTTGCATAGTGTAAACACCAAACCAAACGACTGATAATCAGGTTTTCATGGAATTAGTCAAGAAAAAGTAAAGTTAAAATGTAATACAGGGGTGCTCCTAACACTTCATATGTAATGTTTTACAGACATTTTTCTATTCATTCATTAGACACTGGAATAAACTAATAAATAAGAGTGATATAATTAGCAGAATCATTTATATAGCTGCATTATTTAGCAACATTTCTGGGTTAGTAAGAAGCAAAGCTTAATGTATATGAAAACCCAGTACTCAATTTTATTACAACCTTTCACATGCTCATAGAATTTTAAAAGCCATTTTAAATCATTTTGAATCTGCAACTTTCATTAATGCTTTAATGACTGGGGGTCTTCCACACCTGCATGACAAGGCCAAATGTAGTGTCAATTACAGTACAGTATATGCCTCGGTTAACTTGACTATAAGGTTGGCCATTACGGTTAGTTTTATTTGATGTTCAACCCACCTGGACATTGTGTTCTGACATGTTGCTGTCAGATTACGCTGATCAGTGGCTGCGGCTGATTGGCTGATCATTGGAAAATTTTCCGACATGTCCCTTCGCCTGAAGTCCAATAAATAATCAACTTGTGTAGAGTGGGGAGGCCACACACTGATTGAAATCATAGGTCTCTTCTGGACCAGCTGAATTTTTGTCATTGTACGGCCAACTTAAAGAGGAGCTCCAGTCTGGAAAAAAAACAAAAGTCAGCAGCTACAAATACTGTAGCTGCTGACTTTTAATATAAGGACACTTACTTGTCCAGGTAGGCGATGTCGGTACCTTGAACCAATTTATCAATGGGCTTCTGGTACAGGTGACGGCATTGTAAGTAAGGGAAACTGTCTATGAAGCCTTCAGGCTTCACTGCCAGTTTCCTACTGCCCAATGTGCCCATGCTTTCAATGCTTCAGAAAGCATTCACTTTCTGAATGGTCCCGCCAACTTCTGGGACCTGTGTGTGTCCCAGAAGGCAGCGGGGGAAAGAGGAGGGGCCGGAAATGTTGTAGATCGCCGGTCATACCTGAAAGAAGGAGCGGGAATCTGTCAAGACCAGGTACCCGCCCCCCCCCCCCCCCAAAAAAAGTGCCAAATGTGTCAGTAGGGTGTGAACAAGCGGAGCTTCCCCTTTTGGGTGGAGCTCCACTTTAAGTCTGTGATCTACCTAAAACATTTTTACATGTTTTTTTAAAGGACATACTGTATAGTCTTTAATTTGGGATATTGTTTTGAAGGTCGAGCCTGGGTTTGGTTCAACCTTATTCTTGGATCGAACCCAGAAGAAAATTGTCACTACTACCACCCAATCAATGGTGGCCGAGACATTCCCTGCCTTGCAGCAGCATAAAAGATAAGGTGCAGGGATGTCTGTGATATCATTCACCTTATATGGCCACATGAGGCCATATAATCTGGTCATGTGCCCATATAATCTGGTCATGTGCCCAGATTAGGTCAATGAAGTCATGAGCATCCCTGCCCTTTTTCAGGAGTGGCAGCTTCCTTCTGCGTTTGGTCTGTACCTAAATTCCGACCAAGGCCAAGCTCATCATTAATTGTTTTAATAACTACCCTGCTCAGATTTTTTTTGTTCATTATAAACTGATAAATGCACAAAATGTTTTTAAAAAATGCAATAGTCACTTAAACAGCATATAATAATCTTTTTTTAAATGTTTTAATGTGTTTTTTTACAGTACTTTCACTTTATTAGGCAAAGCTGGCTGGCTGCCATGTCAAGTGATGACTATGATGTGATTGCATCACCGGGATACACAGTAACAGGTTCCAGCTGCTATTTCTGCAGCCAAAAACATATAAATGTATCCACAGCGTGGAAAATCATGCTGTGGAATGTTTCTGTACAGATGGTGGGTAGGAAGCGTTTAAAAAAGTGCTCTGTGATCTTGCAAAGTCCTTGTTCATGCACTTTCTGTTAAAGGGTAAAGCTGCCCATAGATGGATTGAAAATCAACTAGTTCAGCAAGATCTGGCCGAATTTCGCTCTATCTATGGCCATTCCCACTGGAGAAAAGTGAATCTAATGATTGGCTTTTCTCAAGCGGGAATGCTGGAAAATTTTCATTCGATCTGTGTATGCAGTAAATCAGCTGTAGTGCTGATCAAACCTGTATGAAGCCTGTATGACAAAGTGACAACAGATGAGCACGTTTAGGGGACAGGGACAGATTGTTGTTAGACTGGCCATAGATGGATCAAGCCAGTCAGTGGGCTGATCAAAAAAAAAAAAAACTAAACAGATTCCCCATCCACACAAGTGAGGTTGGTGGAGGAATCCTCCCAGCTGTGTTATTGTATTCTGACAGTGGGACTCCTCTGCTGTCACAATACACTGATCAGCACTCAGCTTAATCGATTAATCGAACATGAAAATTTTAATCAGTAACAGCCCTAGTTTACATATTTGATTTGCACTAATGCAGTGCACGTTAACACACAAACCGTGATGCGCTGGGGCACTATTCAATTTGAATTGCAGCCCAATGCACTACAAAAGACTTGTGCTTTAGCGCACCACAAGGCACAGATGTGAACCATCAATGCCTTGTAATGGACTGGAAAATAAACATTACAGGTGCATATTTGGGTCTATTTTGGTGCGTTGGCAGTTCATTCAAAACAGCTCATGTTAATGATGACACAATGTGCTAATGCAGAGGTCTCCAAACTATGGCCCGAGGGGGCACAATTTTTACCACTGATACGAGACACTATTCTGCCAACTGACACCAACAATGGGGCACCGTTTCTCCCACTGACACCAACAATGGGACACTATTCCTCCTAATGATACCAATGATGGGACACTATTCCTCCTCCTAATACCAAATGTGGCAATGTTTACTCTCTGTCTCTGATGCTAGGAAAATCTCCACTCCGGCTGGCCACAATCCGGCCCCCTAAAGTCTTCAGACAAAAATCTGACCCTTTGTTTAGAAAGTTTGGAGACCCCTGTTCTAATGCATAGCAAAAAAGTGCACCCAGACTGAAGGATAACTGTATGTAGCACCCTCTAGTCCTAGATTTGAAGATAGGCTTCTTGGTGTTTAAAGGGGTTGCAAACCTTCAGTTTTTTTCACCTTAGTGCATCCTATGCATTAAGGTGAAAAAACATCTGATGGTTACAGGCCCTTCTGGTTTACTTACCAGAGCCCTTGAAAGTCCTGCTTCGAGAACGTGCTGGCTTCTCGGCTCTTCTCAGCCCGGTCTTTTCTTGGCTCTTCATTGGATAGATTGATAGCAGCGCAGCCATTGGCTTGCGCTGCTGTCAATCAAATCCAAATGACGCGGCCGCTGGGGGGCGGGACCGAGACATACACTCTGTGTCTATGGACGCAGAGTGTATGAGACGGGAGCAAACCCACAAGGTAACCCCCTCAGAAGAGAGCTTCCCGAGGGGGTTATCTATTGCGGCGAGGAGCCGAGACAGCTGCTGTGGGACCCCAGAACAGCAGGACCGGGCCACTCTGTGCAAAACGCACTGCACAGTGGAGGTAAGTATAACATGTTTGTTATTTAAAAAAAAAAAAAAAAAATCTATACAACCACTTTAAGTGCAGGTAAATTTGCAAGCTTGGCAGCAAGCTTGTCTGTTTTTTCCTGGGTTAGGCAGAGATCCAGTGAGAACTGGATGACTCACAGGCAGCATCACTGCCCCCCCCTATTTCTAGAATGTGCTAAAACCTGCTAGAAACATGGGAGGGAAAGTAAGGTGGAACTTCCTGAAGTATTCTGAGGGCCCTGACCAATCCCCAACTTGGATTGGCAGGGGGCAGGCCCCCTCAAATACTCTGGGTCAGCCCAGCTGGGGAAGAGAGTTTGGGTGGAAGTTGGAGATGGAGTGTTACGCTGTCGTGGCCTTTGAGGGAGCTCCCCAGTCTGGGGGGTGACCTTGGGCCTGGACTCGGGTGTGGAAGGGACCTTCCTAAAACCAGGATGGTGTTCTGGCCAGGAGGCACTGGGAGCAAGGAGAGGACAGTGGGAGAACACTGCCGGGCAATCTCAAGGAGAACAGGAACAGCCAAGAGGGTTGATGAGTGACACACAGTCAGGAGGACTGGGAGGCATGAATTAGAGGACTTGGAGCAAGCAGTCTGGGATGAGTGCAGAGCCAGTCAGGAGGACTGTGGTGGCACGGGCAGTGGAAAGAGGCAGCTGCAGCTAGGAGGGCTGGCAGGACCTGAAGAGGTGGTACTGGGAGCAGTAGCCACATGTATGACAGCTAGCACCAAGAACTTCTATTTTGCTACACCATAGGGACCCGCAGTCCCTGACTGTAAAGGGCATTTGCATTGGATCTGATGGAGTCAGCGTCAGATCCCCACATCTGTGCTAGCTTGTCCTGCGAGTGATAGTCTGCAAGCAAGTGTATGTGCTGGAGGTTGATGAGAAAAGATTGTATATACTGGAAGTGTATATAGTTGGGTCCCTATCGATTTCATTCAATCAAGTGGGCATCCCATATGCACCCTATCCCCATCCAAGTTCAATTCCCCTAATAAAACAACTCTCTTGACTCTGTGTGTCTGGAAATTCGTGTTCCTGGCTGTGCAGGGTGGGAGACTAACCACATTCACCAGCGGCCCCTACGGGGGTAGCACTACATGTACAAATATGGACATTTATTTGAGGAGGCATTACTGTATCATAGAGAATGAAGGCTCCTCCCAATTATCCACACTTTGCCTGTTGGGTGTTTATGAATAGCAAACTAAAATTACTCTCCATTGACTATATCAACACTCTTTTTGCAAGTTTGTCATGACAAATTCTATTCATCATTGAATTCCATGTATGGTCTTCAATTTAGGTCATTTTCTGAATGGATTTCAGACTATCAGTGTTTTCTGGTTCATGTCTTTTTCATTGGAACGTCTCCTTAAAACACAATCCCACATCACTCCAAAGACAATGTCACTTGACCTTACCTGTGTGCGAAGTCTGTGACCTGTACCACCATTTCTTACTGAAACTCCTGCTGTGGCTCCAAGATAATTGCCTGACTCACTTCTGCTTTAGAAATAACCTACTTGACCCTTTTATATCTAGTTTCGGCCTAAAAAATTCCACCTTCACCAAACGGGCTAATGAGCTGTTCTTGACAGGTTAGACATTTCAGCACTATTCCATCCTGAACACTACACTCCCTGAAAAACTCTAATATTTTGACATTTGCCTTTTTTTTGCTTTATGTTTAGGTATGTGCAGGTCTTTATTTGATAAATCATTGAAGAGCAGCCTACAAATATCTTACTGAACACTATTTTTTTTAATCTGATAATGTGAAACAGTTAAAGAGAATTTTCAGGAAAACGACTGCCTCTGGCAAAGCAAAAGAGTCTCCCCTCTCCCAGATCCTAGCTTTCCATGGTACAGAGATGAGTATGTAGTTATACTGTCACCTACTGGCAAATTCAGGTTCTGCATGAAAACTTGTCATGGCAGAAAAACATGGTTGAAGTGACACTAAACTCATTTTTTTTTTACATTAATCACTCTAACATTTTTTTGTTTTTAAAGTCTCTTACCGTTGTTTTCAGACTTTTTTTGTCCTGTGCACACTCCTTATGCCGGCCATACACGGTTCGAATTTTGAAATAATTTTCTTTAGAAAATCGTATCTAAGAATTTTCGTATGAATTTCGCACCATTAGTGGGCTGCAGCAACAGCCTATTTTCGTTCGGAAATCAAATTTGAGGAATCGGACAAGTTGGAAATTTTTTGACAAACTACCGATTTTCTTATCAATGATGGGAGAATCGTGTGAGAAATGTAAAAAGAAAAGAAAATTTACGGAGAGAAAAGAAGATTCCCGGCCACGAAAATTATTTTCTGTAGCAACATGAGGTGAAATTGAAGGCTTGGTCGGCCGAATTTCGAAAATCAATGGTGGCACCATCGGATCACAAAAAAAATGAACTTTCTGATCTTGAAAAGAAAATTTGTTCAAAATTCGACCATGTATGGCCTGCATTATACTCCACTGGTGCACCTCACCACTACTGGATCGAGTAGTGCTGTTATTTCTGGTCACATGTTTTGCTCTATGTGTACTACAATTCTCATTGAGCTGAATGTGTCTGCAGGTAGATATATAGTCCATCTCGGGGGCGAGCAGGAAAGAGGGGTTATGTTTACATGCACAATGGGGACATGGAGAACAAACATATCCACCCTTAAACAAGTAGCATGAGAATAGCAGAAAATTGCATTTGAGAGTTGAAACAAAGAAAAAGAGAGATAGAAAATACATTTGATTAATATTTAAACATATTACATTTATTTTATTTTATAAAAAAATATGAGTTTAGTGTCACTTTGATGCAATGACTGAACTCTGGCTTCACTCATTTCTGAGTTGCTGAACAGGAACAAGCATGCAGCAGGTGATGCCTCAACTCCTGATCTGCATACTATCTCCACATATACTCAGAAAACAACAAAGATATTGGCAGCCAGGCAACTAGCTTTTTCAGAAAAGACGACATGGTATTTATTGCAAGGTTTCAATTAACACCACTGAATTTCAACGATTGGACTCCAGTTCTTCCAGTATCCCAAGCAACAGCAAAAGGCACCAAATTACCTTGCACAAGACAGAACTCAAAGAAAGTCAGTTAGTTTACCCTGAGCTGGAAGGAAGGGGTCTGATTCATAGGTGAACTAAAAATTTGATCCACTGAACTAGTACAGTGGTACCTCCTACCAGTTCACTCCCAACTTTCAGAGTGCACAGCAGGTCCACAAAACAGGATGAGAATCTTGCTTTTCAAGCCACCAGGGATCACGGAGTGAGAATTCCCACCCTTTGTGCTATAAACTTATAATAAAGCCTTGTACACACGCTTAGATTTTCAGACGACCGAACGTCCGTTTTTTGTGGCATGCTAGTCTTATGTTGAAAGTGAAGAGGTTACTCACAATACGAAAATTTTTGTATGACAGAATATAACATCAGAAGTGACGTAATGTGTTGAATATTTTTGTATGTATTACTTTAATTCTGAGCATGTGTAGTCTTGCGCTTAAGATTTTTTTTATACGAAAACTGTACTAATGAAATGAAAATCAGACATTGAGTTCATATCCGACAAAAATGTTGTAGTCTGCACATCCAGCTTTTTCGAAAAAGTGAAATCGGCTGTTGAAAGTACCGTACTAAGGATCTGAAAATTGCCAGGCAGCTCGTTGTACAAATTTTTCCAATCCGATTTTTGTATCGTGTGTACAGGTCTTTAGAAAGGTACTATGCTTCCTTATCAGATTGACACTTAATGATGAAATATACTACTTCATTCCTAGGTCACCTTTACAGTACAGACTAGGTGCATGAGTTTCCTGTTAGAGGAGTAAGTGGTAAGTGGTCCTTTTGTACCAGTTAAATACAGTATTATGCAGGGTGAAAGTTTGCACATACCTAGTAGTGACACCTCTAAAGCCGCCCATAGAATCTCGGCCGCTTCAGCAGGAACTGGAGGAGATTTGAACCATATATGGGCTAGCTAAATGTACCTGATTGATCAATTTGGGTACAAAAAGCCTATTAGATTTTACATGCGATTATTGCCAGCGGCTGGTATAACCACTAGCAATAATCACTATGTTCTGCCGGTGGGGACGGCTTCCCTGCCCCCTGCCAAATGTCCCCCCCCCCCCCCCGGGAGAACACAATGGCTCAGCGGGAGAAATTCCAAGCAATTTTCTTTCCTGCTAAAAAAAATCACTTTGACTATGGCCGACCTAACTTCTGATCTTCTCCAGGGACGAACTTCAACAGGAAGTTAACAGTCAAGGTCACATCGCTTGCTCTCCCAGGTAGATAACCATTGCAGAAAATGATTAAAGCCAGCCATAGACTGTCCGAATCTCAGCCGGTTCTGCAGGAACTGGGGTCCAACCAGCCAGTCAGATTTTACTTGCGATTATTGCTAGAGGCTATTACAGACGGTAGCAATAATCACGGTGTTCCCCCGGCAGGGGAAGCTTCCTGCATCCCTCCATGGGAGAACACAATGGGGTTTATTTACTAAAGCTGGAGAGTGTAAAATCAGGCTCACTTCTGCTTCCAGGTTTTTTTGCCAAAGCTTAATTGAACAAGCTGAGGTTAGAAGCTGATTGGCTATCATGCACAGTTGCACCAGATTCTGAGTGCTCCAGTTTTAGTAAATCTACCCCAGAGGCTCCGCGGGAGGAAATCCCCCATCCACACTGACTGTGTTGATGGGGAAATCAAGTGACTTTCTTTTCTGCAACCCATCTATGGCTGACATTAGCACCTGATGAGATAGGGATGGAGGCACATGGAAATTTCCAGGGTCAGGTAGCGCAAAGGGACAATCAGCTATGGACATGGTACACTGAGCAGGGCCGGATTAACATAGGGGCTATTGGAGCTGCAGCTCCAGGCCCCTTTCTCGAGATAGGCCCATTTGCCCCCATAAAAAAAAAAAAAAAAAAAATGTAAAAAAAAATAAAAGATTGACTTCAAGGGTTGTAGCTCAGCGATCAGGAGTCACAGAGACCCCATTTGGGGGGTAGGTAGCTAAAGACATTCTCCAGCACTGGTTAAAATATGGGGCTGCTTTCATCTATGGTTCCGGAGATACATGGTTGCTTGCGCAGCCTGTCAGAAGCTACATACAGAGCGGCCAGTTTAAATACAAGCTGGAACACTCTGCAGCAGACTGAGAGGTTGAACTCACAGGGCTTACAATAATTATTTGTATATTACTTATGATAATTAACCCCTTGCCACCCAGGCCAATTCTGACACTTCTCTCCTACATGTAAAAATCATCATTTTTTTTTTATAGAAAATTACTTAGAACCCTCAAGCATTATATATGTTGTTTCAGCAGACACCCTATGGAATAAAATGGTGGTCTTTGCAACTTTTTATGTTACACGATATTTGCGCAGCAATTTTTCAAACGTTTTTTTTGGAAAGAAACTGTTTCATTTATTAAAAAAAACACTAAAGTTAGCACAATTTTTTTGTGTACTAAGCGATGCTTTATATTTTTTTACAGGTTACATGTTTAGAGTTACAGAGGAGGTCTAAGGCTAGAATTATTGTTCTCGCTCTAACGATCGCAGCATATGTAACCTGTGTGTATCTGGCTCTGATACTAGCCAGTGCCTACCCAGCCACTGACTAGTATCTGTCCCCAGCCTGTCCCCACACACCCTCTCACCTGCTGACCTGTGGATGGGGGAATCACTCCCGCAGTGTTATTGTGTTCTGCCAGTGAATACAATGATCAGTGTTGCTAACTATAGCTGGCAGCACTGATTGTTTTGGGGAAAACCTGACAGGCTGGTTGTACTCAAGTCGGTTAATAGATTGACTAGTGTAAAACCAGGTAGCCCATACATAGATCGACTATGGCTGGTCTCTGCTTATTTGGTGTAATTTCAATCCATGTATGGCCCGCTTAACCACTACACAGTCCCTAAACATCCTTCCACAAACCTTAAAATTTTTCCTTCCCAGATTCCTTCTTCCTCTCCTATACATAGTGCCCACTGTCATACTCTCCACACTTCTCTCCTGTACATACTGCTCACTGTCATACCCTCCACACTTCTCTCCTATACATAGCGCCCGCTGTCATATCCTACACACTCCTCTCCTGTACATAGTGTCGTACCCTCCACACTCCTCTTCCGTACATACTGCTCACTGTCATACCCTCCACACTCCTCTGCTGTGCATACTGCCCACTGTCATACTCTTCATACTCCTCTCCTGTACATACTGCCCACTGTCATACTCTCCACACTCCTCTCCTGTACATACTGCTCACTGTCATACCCTCCACACTTCTCTCCTATACATAGCGCCCGCTGTCATATCCTACACACTCCTCTACTGTAAATAGTGCCCGCTGTCATACACTTCTCTCCTGTATATAGTGCCCACTGTCGTACACTCCTCTCCTGTACATACTGCTCACTGTCATACCCTCCACACTCCTCTCCTGTACATACTGCCCACTGTCATACTCTTCACACTCCTCTCCTGTACATAGTGCCTTCTGTCATACCCTCCGCACTCCTCTCATGTACATAGTGCCCACTGTTAGAGCCTCCACATTCCCCTCCCTCACCTGCACATACTTTCCACTTTTATACCATCCATTCTCCTCCCCTATGCCTCTTACCCACAAAAACAGTTCTTTAAAATTATACCGAATATCCTCAATGTTACCAGCTCTATAATGGGCACACTTTTGTTAGTTCAACTAAAGGAAATCTCAGTCCTCATATTTGTTCTGCCCCATTATTAGTACTTATTTAATTTTGTAATTACTATTGTGATGTATAGATGAACATAGGGGGTGTCAGCTACTCTAAATATAGCACTTGTAAAAAAGTGTCCCAGAAAATATTTTTGAAATGTTGGCAACTATGCGGGTCAGTAGGGGGCCCCATGAGAGGCTCCTGGGTTCCAATGATATTAAAGCGGTAGTAAACTTTTCTAACATTACTATTTTTTAGAGGCCCCTAGGTAGGTTATGCCATAATGTACAAGTATGAACAGCATATTAGCACATTAGGGTACACTTAAATTGTCAGACTGAGCCCTCCAGTGCTGTGCTGTGATCAATTCGGCCCAGGCGCTTCTATCTGCATCCGGTCTTCCTTCTGGGTTCTGTGCCTTTGGTCACTTGCCTTGGCTGGGCTGCGTTTATGTCATTCCCACACATGCTCATGAGCATCCTCTTTCTCTCACCCCCCCTTTCTCTCTCATCCTCTTTCCCTAACACCTCTTTCATCCCCTTCTCTCTCTCTCTCTCTCTCTCTCTCTCTCTCTCTCTCTCTCTCATCCTCCCTCTCTCTCTTTTTATTTATTTATTTATTCTTTATAATAGGCCCCACCAAAATCCTCAGCACCAGGCCCATGATGTTCTTAATCTGGCCCTGACACTGAGCATGGGGTACTTGGAGTACATTTGCTTGAGACAAAATAAGTACAAGGATCACTGTGCTGTGGACATGTTGAGGACATGACGTACTCATCTAAGGACATGCTAAGCACATAGGGTTCTGTGGAAGGGTTTTCTGAGCACAAGAGATTTTCTGCCAGGCATATGCTATGCAAAGGAAACACCCGTCCAGAAACATTTTAAACTCTATGGACAGTCTAAGCACATGAAGCACTATTCTAAGGACATGCTGATCACAGGCAGCACTGCTTGGGCTTTAGGTCACACGAGGGATGTGTCAGTGCTTGCACTTACTGCACCTTTTACAGACAAAGTATTTGGGGTCGGTTTCCATAAGGCAAATATTCCGTTGTTAACTTTGCAAGGACATTTTTCTTTTGCAAGGATTTTTTTTATGTGCAAGGAAAATAATGTTTGCACATGATTAGATGATGGAAGTCAGCAGACCTTCACTTTGTTTACTAAGTTAAAGAGGGAGTCCACCTTAACAAAAAATACCTGTTCCAGGTTCCAGCAATGTCGGCAGAAGATGACGAGCAATCGCTCGTCTCTCGGCTGCCCCCACCGACATCCTCTGTCAGGGAATCAGGAAGTGAATCGTTGCAGCTTTACCGCCCGGTTCCCTACTGCGCATGCGCGAGTCGCGCTGCGCGTCTTTACTTGTCCCTGTTGTGTCCTGGGAACTGTGTGTTTCCCAGGACACAACGGGGGGGCGGGCATCTGCGGATAGGGGTGGGGCAGCTGCGGCTAGCTAGTCCCGGAAGTGGGTGCAGATACCTGTATTATCCAGGTATCTGCACCCCCTCCCCCCTGAAAGGTGCCAATTGTGGCACCGGAGGGGGGGAGGAATCCGATAACCGGAAGTTCACTTTAGGGTGGAGCTCCGCTTTAAGTGAAAATTCCCTTGCAACATGAACAATGTGTCACTTTTAGGCCCCCCTTGGTCCCCGTGGACATAAACAAGATGCAAGATAGCATGGAGGCCCCCGGTGGTCCCCGTGGACATCAAAAAGATACAAGATAGCATGGAGGCCCCCTGTGGTCCCCATGGACATCAACAAGATACAAGATAGCATGGAGGCCCCCGCTGGTCCCCATGGACATCAACAAGATAGGGTCAAAGAAATAAACTGCGCTATCCGTGATAAAGAAAAGCTGCTGCTCAAAATGTTATACTACATCAATCAATAAAATTTAAAGTGGAGCTGCGCTACATTAAATTGAAAGGCTAATATGTGTCACATATTAGGTATATCGTGTACAAACCACTGAATGGTGATTACTGGAACTATAAAGTGCACAAACACATAAGCAGTAAATGTGTGTATAACCTCTATCAACAATGAGTGATTAGATTGGTGCTAAATAAGTGAAAGTGACTCAAAATATCATATGAGATGTACATTAGAAATCACCACACCTAATTAAAAAGTATATGACGTTTGGCTGAAATAAATCAAAAAAACAGCCATATATGGATTTCAAAAATAAAAGTCCCAATGTCCCAAATTAGGAAAAAATTTATAAAAAATCTAATAAAAATGTGTTGTAGTAGTGATAATTCCACAGTCTTCTATGGTCAACATGAACAGTGAATCCACAGCACACTGAAGAGTGAAAGGACCACCACCAAAGGAACACACTGCCTGCTTATCAGAACTGAGTGGTCCCTTATTACAGGGGACCTCTCTGTGCAGATGGCTCCTAACCCCAGCCAGGGGTTAGCCTTTCAATTTAATGTAGCGCAGCTCCACTTTTAATTTTACATCAACAAGATAGCATGGAGGCCCCCAGTGGTCCCCATGGACATCAACAAGATACAAGATAGCACGGAGGCCCCCGGTGGTCCCCATGGACATCAACAAGATACAAGATAGCATGGAGGCCCCCAGTGGTCCCCGTGGACATCAACAAGATGCAACATAGCATGGAGGCCCCCGGTGGTCCCCATGGACATCAACAAGATACAAGAGAGTAAGGTTTACTACATTTGTTCCACCTAGGGATAAGTGTAGTATCCCCCTCCCCCCATAAAGGTTGAGATTAATCCAATATAAGGATACTGTGCTGTGATATAATCCACCTTCACAGCTGTGTTTATATATTCTACCAGGTAGAATACATTTTGCCTGTAAAGAATGCCTGGACACATTGCCTTGGAGGTTTGAATAATGACTGAAATGAAAGAACGCCATATAAAAACCACCTGGATGACATTTCAGTTTCCTGAATTTGGCTTTCAATGTATCCAGTACAAAGTCTTGCATCTTTTAAGAGTTTAGATTCAATGTTAATCTTCTTTGATCTTAAAAAAAAATCAGCTACATGCCCTTACCATGAGAAATAGGTGGACTTAAGCCAAAGCGAGGTCTGATGAATATGTTTTTTTGGTTTGTTTTTTTATTTGTTGTGTTTGCTTAACTTCGGGAAAGTTAGTATGATCTTTTATTAAAAAGCTCTATATTAATAGGACTCTGGGGATGATAGAAAAAGTGTAATGCAATGTGAAAAAAGGTTTTTATATTTATTTTTATAGAAATAGGTATAATGTTTTACATTTTTGTGTAATAATTGTTTTTGGTTGCTTATCTTTGCTGTATATGAATTATAGTAATTTTTTGTGGTAGTCCAGTAACAATAGCAATACTTTTTTGGTGTAGTTTATCTACTGAGGACTCCTTTTTTATTATTTGGAGGTCTAATTTTTCTCTTGTTGGTGTAATCTCTGGTTGTGTGAACAGCCATGAATACCTGCAGTTGCCAACAGCCTATCATTGCAGTGTTATGCCGCGTACACACGATCGGAATTTCCGTCGGGAAATGTTAAATGTGAGCTTGTTGTCGGAAAGTCCGACCGTTTGTATGCTCCATCGAACATTTGCTGTCGGAATTTCCGCACGCAAATGTTTGAGAGCAGGTTCTCAAATTTTCCAACAACAAAACTTGTTGTCGGAAAGTCCGATCGTGTGTACACAAGTCCATCGTACAAAAATTCACGCATGCTCTGAATCATGCAGAAGGCTATTGAACTGGCTATTGAACTTCATTTTTCTCGGCTCGTCGAACGTGTTGCAAGTCACTGCGTTCTTGACGTTCGGAATTTCCGACAACATTTGTGTGACCGTGTGTATGCAAGACAAGTTTGAGCCAACATCCTTTGGAAAAAAATCAACGATTTTGTTGTCGGAAAATCCAATCGTGTTTATGGGACATAAGGGTTCGCTGGCCACAGCTATCCGCTCGCAGCTGTCAGACCCAGCAGCAGCAATCCCCAGATTTCTGCCACTGAGATTCACACTGTGGCCAAACGTCTGTGCGACTGCAGCCTTACCTTCACTCCCCTCCATATCTGTTGAGTGGGTACTTCCAGGCATGAAGAAATATCTAACTCATTCCATGTGACAGCACTAGGCCAATCAACAATTTACATTCAGGCTATGACTATAGCGATTTGTAACTTACATAGCACTTTCCTTTCATTCACAGAGGCTAAACGCAGCTGAAAGGGAGCCAAGTAAGTGTAGGCTGCCATAGAGGTCTGCATAAAATAGAAACTGATACTTCGCTCTGCATGAACAAAACACAGGCTCACTTCATCCCAAACAAACGTTATCTTAAGCCTAGTACACACAATGAGATTATCGGACAAATGATACTCAGTTTTTTTATTTGCCTGCTAGTCTACATATTGAAAACGAATAGGTTACTAAAGTACAAAAATTCTCATACGACAGAATAAAAATTCGGAAGTAATGTATTGTAGTGTAGTGTATTGTATTTTCGGATGAAAACTGTACTGATTAAAGGAAAAATCGCACGATCTGGTACAGTACGAGAAAAGTTTTCATGTTTATCTCTTCAGATTAATTCGGATGAAAGCTGTGTACTAACGATCAGATTATCATACGATCGCTTCAAAATTTTTATTTTTTGTATGATTTTCTGATCGTGTGTAAGGATGGCCTCAGGCGTGTTCGCACACTCCACGTGCAGAGGCCGACAGGAAGTCGGCACAGCGCTGCGCTAATCACAGGCAGTGAGACATTGTCCCGATGTGCGGCTGCAGAGATCGGAAAATGTCTCACTGCCTGTGATTAGCGCAGCGCCGTGCCGACTTGCTGGCGGGCTCTGCACGTGGAGTGTGCGAACACGCCTGAGGCCATCCTTAATCGTATAATAATTAATTATATAATTGAATTTTCCCCCAAAAAAATACAGAGAACAAGGTTTATGTCTTCTGTACAAGGAAATAAATATAAAGGAAAGAGATTGAAAAACTAAACTTGGATTTGCACAGAAACCCAGGACCTATATGTATGGTTTTAAAAAGCTGATTGCTCCATCTACTGGACAAATTTGATACTGCGCTCCTAAGCAGAATTACTGCACTAATTGCTTTAACTTTAGCTTAATTTGTTCCATATTTGCTAGCTATTCTTAATCTACAGAGCCATTTATTTATTTTTTATCTAAAAGTTTAACTTTGGATATCATTTTAGTATGAATGAACTGTATTATAAACTTCCTCTTTGACTGCTTTGTAGGTGGAATTTTCATACATTTTGATAATTAATGTTTTTAATAAACACCATTCTCTATTTTAAGTAGCATCAGTCATCATTTGATCCAACCCTGAACCTCAGCATGGCCCTCACAGGGCGGGTCAACTAGTTTCACTTTTCTATTCAAGCTAATGGATTTTTCCATTGTAATTTCTGAGAGCTTACACAAACAAAAATGGGGTGACTGAAAAGAGCTGTCAATGTATCATGGGCATAGGGTTGCCACCTTTTCTTAAAGTCAAACCCGAACACTGTACAGGGCACTTCTTTTTTTCCTTAGTATATACCAGGGCTATGAAATTAGTGGACCTCCAGCTGTTGCAAAACTACAAGTCCCATCATGCCTCTGCTTCTGGGTGTCATGCTTGTGGCTGTCAGAGTCTTGCTATGCCTCATGGGACTTGTAGTTCTGCAACAGCTGGAGGTCCGCTAATTGCATATCCCGGGTATATACTATAGGATTATAAAAGACCTGGGACACCTTTTGGGTGCCTCAAGGAGAGTGGTAATGCAGAGCACTGCGGCGAACAGTGGGTGGGGCCAAACGGCTCTTGCTGACATTATCGTCCCCCCCCCCCCACCGTGATGCCAAACCTGCCCTCAGACAGTGGCCCGCAGCTGAAACCTGGACACAGGATTCCAAACCCGAACTGTCCGGGTGAATCCTGGACAGGTGGCAACCCTACATGGGCATGGCGGAAACCACTGACACCAGCCAGGGACCAGCAATTTAAAAGGGAACTTTAACACCGATCACAAATATAAGGGCACACTTCCCCCTTACATTGGTGGACTGTGGCAAAGTGCCCCTATACATTGGTGGCCACTGGTAGAGTGCCCGCTTGCTTACATTGGCATTCGGTGACACAACACTGCAGTAACCATCAGCCAACAAAAGATAATTTTGTGGATTGACATGCCAAGTAATTGGGACTTTATAGTAATGACGCAGATTTAAATAGATTGAACTCAATTCTCGAGACACATATTGGTTGCCATCATCCCCAGAACTGGTATAGGAAAAAACCTCTGAAGGTGGGACTATACCGGCAACTATACAAACCATATAGGCTACATAAAATAATTTTTATAGATTTATTATACAAAATTTATAGAAAAACATAGAAGAATTTTTTTAAAAACAACATGACAAATGGTACAAAATGATATGCATATCTGGAGTAGGTAAAGGTGAAGAATTCCGACGCGTTTCCAAATGGCTGAAAATATGCCTATCTTCCTCAGGGAATTATAGTCACCATCTACAGAATATCAAGACATGTCAATTATGTAAAGAAAAATTCTGTACCCCATTTTAACATAGAATAGAGAATCATATATTGCATAAGAATATACACAACATAGTCATATATAACATCGCATATATAGCATTGCCTCCCATTCACTTTCCGAGAAGAAAGGACGTCAAAATGCTGGCAAGGGACGAGGGCCGCATTCCCATACTCTCTACAAGACGGTACGAATGAAAAAATTCCATACATCTAATGGCATAAAAACCTAAAAACCACCAATGGAGAAAGAGGGGGAGTGTAAAAAAACCTGGATATAAAGTCTGAGAAACCGTGGTACTCTTGGGAAAAAAGCCCCCAAGATACCACTTGTTTATCCCATATAAGTAACTCACCCTGGGGTCCATGATCAACGGGTCCAAAGGTGGAGAAATTCCAGGAAAAACTCCCAAGATGTCCCAGAGGTGGAGAGCAATTCACACAGCACAATGCTGTGGAAGGGAATGACGCCATATACCGTCTCAGGCGTCCTTATATAGGTGGAAAAAGGGCTCTGTCCCGCCCCAGTGGGTATTACCGGACGACGTCAGACGCAAAGGCGTCCGGCGTCGTCACGTAAAGGCCCGCCCATTGGGCTGCATCCAATCCCCGATGGAAGAGGGAGGAAAAAAGAGATCCATGCAATACAGGCGGCGTGAGTGTGCGCGCGCCGCCATCCGCACCCAGGGGGGCGCCGCCCACAAGGTGTCAAAAGACGTCCCTGCCCCATACAGCGCCATCGCGCATTGCATGGAACGCATGCGCGATGTGAAGACCCAACCAAAGGAGGTTTGTTTGTGGCGCAGGCGCCCAGTGTGAGGGTGCGCATGCGCAGGGTAACTTGCATGGGACAGGATCGTCAATGACGCTGATGCGAATCAATGCCACCCAGAATGCAGGTGGCCGCGCGAGCCACCCAAACAAACAAAACCCGTCACCATCCCCTCTGCCCAAATTTGGACAGAGAAGGTGGGACATGGAAAGGGGGAAACAACTGGGTAGATAAGTCCCCCATATCCCCAGAAAGGCGGAGATTTTCCGCACCAGGATGTAATAGTGTGGGGGTGGAGGTTCTATACTGGGAGAGAGTTTATTGTTGCATGGGGGTAGATTGGGGGGAAGGCCCCCCATCCAATGTCCCATCGCCTAATAGGGGCCCAGGCATATTGGTGGGCGAAAAGCCCCCCATCCCCCAGAGCAAAGCAACAATGGGGACTAAAACCACTGGCAAAACAACAGAGGGGTACACATCTGGGGGTCAGAGAAAATATAATTCCTGAACCCCTGAGTGGCCCCTACCCCAAAAGATCCGAAGTCGCCTCCAAACCATCCAAGATGGATGATGAAGGGACTTCCTCCCTAAAAGAAAAAGTCCCGCGATGCCCCTCATCGCGGGATAGGGAGACTGGTCTATTTGGGGTTGAGATGCCAGGTAGAGAGTGATGGAAGGACACTAAGAGAACCCCTGCCAAGCAAAAAGTTGGAACATCAACATTTCTATTCCTCGGTGAGTGAGGCCCCAGGAGGCAAAGCCATTTACAATTGTAAGGTCAACACAAACATTTACAAATAATGTCCAACATGGACATATAGAAAAAACCCCATAACTGAACCATTCACCCAGCCCAGCAAATTACTAAAAGGAGAGACAAAGAGTCTCAAAGGGAAACCCCCCTACACTAAGGGACCTGCAGATAAAGGAATGAATAGAGAAAGAGTTATATACGTTGTGGATTGTTATTTTACATTAACTGTATATAGGTTGTGAATTGTTATTTTAAATTGACTGTATGGAGGGAACCTAAAGTCGCCTCCAGTGATAATTCAATCAGTTTTTCCCGAGCTATAGCCATCCAAAAATGGTCTAAAGCTTTCCACTTCGTTTAAACCTGGTGGGGTAGTTGCCTTCAAGGTTCTAATCCAACGCATTTCCCGTTGAAGAAGAACCTTGTTCCAATCTCCTCCTCTAATTGGAATATGCAATCTGTCAAGGACAGTAAAATTCACTTTCGGTAATCTATAGTTGTGTTTCTTGGCTATATGGCGCCCCAGAGGCAAATATAGATTACAAATCTTCATGTCATGCATATGTTTTTCAACTCTCTTGCTGAGTTTTTGTCTGGTCTTGCCTACATAGAAGGAACCACACTGACACTGCATGAGGTACACCACCCCCTGAGTCTGGCAAGAAGCATAGTGTCTCAGGGAGAAGTCTACCCCATTTGGCAGTGTCAGTGTGGTCCTCTGGCCGATAACCGAGCATTGAGCACAATTTCCACATGGGAAAGTTCCAAAGTTCCTACATGGATCTTTTCTAGAGATTCCTTTATATTCACTTTGTGTAACTAAATTACCAATCAAAACCGTCTTTCTATAGGAGATCAAAGGACGGGTGAGATCAAAGTGCCTACAACTGGATCATCTGTGAGGATTGACCAATTCTTATTGATGATTTTGCGGATTCTCTCATGCTCATTTGAGAACCGCAGTATAATACGAGTGTTATCATCAACATTCTTTTTCTTCTTTTTAAAGAGGAGATCTTTCCTGATGAGAGCCTTGACCCTATTAAAAGCCTTTTTAAGGCATGTTTTGGTATAGCCTCTGTCTAATAGTCTTAGAGTTAGTCCATCACTCTCTCTCTGGAAATCCTCTTCCTCCGTACAGTTCCTTCTGATCCGGAGGAATTGACTAAAAGGGATGGATCTTTTTAATGGGAGTGGATGGAAACTGTCTGCATGAAGCAGGGTGTTACCGGCAGTTTCCTTCCGGAACAACCTACTGGTTAAATTTCCATTAGGGGCTTTTTTAATGCAGATGTCCAAGAAGTGAGTCTCACTGTAGTCAAAACTCATGGTGAAAAACAGGTTGTAGGCATTATCATTCATAAGGTCCAGACATTCCAAAAGTTTTTTCTCAGAGCCGTCCCAAATAATAAAAACATCGTCAATGTACCTCTGCCACATTAAAATGTGGCAGGTGTACATCGACGCATGCTCACTGGCCAAAAAATCTTTTTCCCACTACCCCAGGTACAGATTCGCATATGAGGGCGCGCAACACGTCCCCATAGCTACTCCCTGTACCTGGAGGTAGTGGGAATTCTTGAAAATAAAGACATTGTGTCGAAGAATAAAGTCCAACATCTGGACAATAAAGGAATTGAATTTCCAATCTGTCGTAGTTCTTTGTTTTAAAACCCTATCTACTGCCACGATTCCTAGATCATGTGGAATGCTATTATAAAGTGATTCTACATCAATAGTCACTAGGATCGCCGTCTCTGGAATAGTTAGCTCTTCAATGATCTGTAAGAGATGAATGGTGTCCTTGGTGTAGGACGGTAGATCCATGACGTGGGGTCTCAAGTGGTCATCAATGACCTGACTGATCCCTTCAGTGATGGATCCATTGCCCGATACTATGGGCCTGCCCGGTGGATTTTGGAGATTTTTATGCACTTTGGGGAGGGCATATAGAGTAGGTAGTCTGGGGTATCTGGTTCTAATAAAGTCCCAGATTTCTCGGGTAATTGTCCCCACATTGAAGGATTCATCAACCAGTACATAAAAGTCTTGGTTGTATTTGTCCACCAAGGAGGGGGCGATTAATTTATAGCAATTAGAGTCATTGAGTATTCTGAGGACCATATTTTCATAATCTGAATTGTTCATGATTACAATATTTCCCCCCTTATCGGAACTCTTAATTGTAATATCAAAATTATTTTTAAGAGATTGAAGTGCTTTCCTTTGACCCATATTTAAGTTTTGCTGTCCTGAATCTTCTTTTAATTTTTCCAAATCTTTGGCGGTTTGTTTAAGAGGGGGGGTGAGAGAGCGGCCCCCCTCCTAAACCATACCAGGCCACATGCCCTCAACATTGGGAGGGTGCTTTGGGTTCCCCCCCAAAGCACCTTGTCCCCATGTTGATGAGGACAAGGGCCTCATCCCCACAACCCTGGCCGGTGGTTGTTCTTCTTGAAGGCCCAGGCCTTCTCTCCATTCTTGGGTCACTTCTCTGCAGTCCATGCCAGTCTTCTGTCTGCCTTGACGGGCTAGGACATTCTCACTGGTAGTGACCTACACCTCCAAAATTTAGACAGACGTCTGGATTAATTGGCATCTTGCCAGGTGCTGTGGATGGAGCTGGATGTGCATTAGGCCCTTCAACCCCCCTTCCCGGACAACTCGCCTAGTTTGGCAGCCAACATTTTCATAATTTCTATCACTTGGGATAGCTGCATCTTCAGTGTGACTACCTCAGACTTGCCATCCAATGACCCAGTCATCATCTTCATAAGCTGTGACATCTGAGTCTTCAGAACCTTGGTATCTGGATTACTATTATGCCGCGTACACATGACCGGACTATCCGGCAGACTTAGTTCAGCGGACAATCCGCCGGACTTTCCACCGGAGTTCCGCCAGACTTTCAGAATGAGTGGACTTGCCCACACACGCCCACACACGACCAGGCATTTCCGCCGGACTTTTAAAATGAACGGACTTGCCCACATACGGAGTAAAGTCCGTTCATTTTGAACGTGACTCCGGGTAGAGGGGACTAGCGAAGGAAGTCAAAGTCGCCGCCTCGATCGGCGAGATTGACACCTTGCTAATTCCGTCACCTGGTATGGATTTGAAGGGGAATCCCTACACCAAAAAAAACAGTGTGGGGGTCCCCGCAAAATCCATAGCAGACTCTTATTCGAGCACACACCCCGGCCGGTCAGGAAAGGGGGTGGGGATGAGCGAGCGCCCCCCCTCCTGAGCCGTACCAGGCCGCATGCTCTCAACATGGGGGGGTGCTTGGCCCCCCCACCCCAAAGCAGTTTGTCCCCATGTTGATGAGGACAAGGGCCTCTTCCCAACAACCCTGGCCGTTGGTTGTCGGGGTCTGCGGGCGGGGGGCTTATCAGAATCTGGGAGCCCCCTTTAATAAGGGGGCCCCCAGATCCCCGCCCCTCACCCTATGTGAATGAGTATGGGGTACATGGTACCCCTACCCATTCACCTAAGGGCAAAAGTGTTAAAAAAACACAGGCTTTTAAAGTACTTTATTAGACAGCTCCGGGGGTCTTCTTCCGACTTCGAAGGGTCTTCTTTCGACTTTGGGGGTCTTGTCCCGCTCTTCGTTTCTTCTGCCGAGCCTCCGCTATCTTCTTTCAGCTCTTTTACTAGCATTGGCCCAGTCTTTTGGTTTGTCGCTGTTGTCGCTGTTATCGCCGCCGCCTTCTGCTTCTTCTTCTTTCTTCTTCTCCCGATGTTGAAACAACGCTCTCTCCGCTTGTAATGGCCGGGACGCATTGCGCGGGCACTTATACAGGGACCCCGCCCCTTATGATGTCATAAGTCACATGGTGACCCCGCCCCTTATGATGTCACAGTCCCAGGGGATGCTGAGACTGTGACATCATAAGAGGCAGGGTCACCACGTGACATCAGCCGGTGACCCCGCCCCTTGCCCCTATATAAGTGGCCACGCAATGCATCCCGGCCATTACAAGCGGAGAGAGCGTCGTGTGAACATCAGGAGAAGAAGGAAGAAGAAGCATAAGGCGGCGGCGGCAGTGACAGCAGCGGCGAACCAGAAGACTGGGAAAACGATAATAAAAGAGCTGCAAGAAGATAGCGGAGGCCCAGCAGAAGAAACGAAGAGCGGGACAAGACCCCCGGGGCTGTCCAATAAAGTAAAAACCTGTGTTGTGTTTTTGTTTTTTAACACTTTTTCCCTTAGGTGAATGGGTAGGGGTACCATGTAACCCATACTTATTCACATAGGGTGGGGGGCCAGGATCAGGGGGCCCCCTTATTAAAGGGGGCTCCCGGATTCCGATAAGCCCCCCGCCCGCAGACCCTGACAACCAACAGCCAGGGAAGAGGCCCTTGTCCTCATCAAGGCCCCCCTTCCCCAAAGCACCCCCCCATGTTTAGGGCACGTGGCCTGGTACGGCTCAGGAGGGGGGGCGCTGGCTCTTGTGTTTGTTCTCCAGCATGGCTTCTTCTTCTCTCACTAATTTAATGAGCTTAGGATACTTCATGAACATGGCATCGGCTAAAGTCTGCAGTCGAATCCAAACTGGATCAGAGCATTAAGCACCTCTCAGGATCTGCTGCAGTCTAGCTTGATCTACGGCAGAAGGGGGCATCCCTTGCTTTAATACGATCTGATGCAACATCCTATTCAAGCGTCTGATGTATTCAGACAGGCGTTCACCTTGGCATTGGAGTGCATGCTCCAATTGATAAATTAGGTCTGCCGCTGTCTCCATCGGCCCAAACTCCTCCTGCAGAATATTCAGGTAATCTTGAGCAACACAATCTTTCTTACTAAACTTCAGATTGCGGATAGCTTCATAGGCAGGGCCCCTTAGACTCTCTGTAAATCTCTGCTTCTTGAGGGTCTCAGGAATATCCCATTCATCCAAGGCTTGTTTGGCTTACTCTTCAAAGTTGTCCTCCCCTGTAGGCACTGGATGTCTTCCAGAAAAGGGCCTGAGTTTCTGGTACTCACTTCCAGGTCATTTCAGAGAGTCCCTTGGCAATTTTGACACAAAGTCTCCCAGAGCAGCAAAGAGCTCTGGCCCAATCATGACCAAAGATGACATGGAAGGGACCTCTTCCCTCTTGACCTTAACTCGACTGATACTTGCCGGACAAAGTGGCCACTGTGAGTACACAGGCTCTCCCCTCTCTTTTCTCTTCACTGACACTGACCTTGTTTTTTTTGCATAATCTTTATTTAAGACAAAATAACATGTCATAGCAGGCATTTCCAGGTGAACAAAGCCATATACCAAGAGAGATATGTATATAATGCAAGGTACAAATAACAAACAAAGAAATAAAAGAGGAACAATGGTTGTTCGACTGGGTGATACCAGGGCAATCCCCAATGGGAGGAGGGGGCAGCCCTGATGATACTGACACCAACAGAAAAAAATGAAAAAAGCCTTAGCATGAAAGCTCAGAAGCTAGCAGTAGGCCAGCAAATGCTGTTGGCATCCATTCATGCAGCCATTGAGTACTACTGTGATAGCTGTGATTGGCCACAGCTATCACATAATACAGGGCCACTGTGATTGGCATTGTACCAAGTGATTGCTGGGACCAACCACAGAAATTATAGTAGTAAGCAATGGCGTCATGAATATATGCTAAACACAGTAAAAGATAGATTGCTTAAACAGAGATCATTACAGTAATAAGCAATCATAGTGTAAGAAAAGAAATCCTGATCACCCCCTCCCCCAGAGTCATTGTTTACCACTTTTCATATGATTGCTATGATTGTCACAGCAATCACATGGCACCAGTGCCAACCACGCATGGGTATGTCCGACCAGAAGGATGCTTGTCCCATCCGGCCGCATATGTATGTGGTGGCAAGCAGTTAAAATGTTAGGGCAAAAATAAAAAAAAGCATATTCAGGACATTTTTGCAAAACATGCACATTTCCACGTGTTTTATCCCTTTGTAGCAGTACCCCTGTAGCGGCTGCTGATATTTGTGGTTTGTCTGTCTCCCTGCCCAGCCCAGCACAGCACACACTTCTCAGTCACTCAGTAGACAGGAAACAGTCAGTGCACTTTGTTTTTTTTTAAGTTATATTGGGGGAATTAAAACATGGATGGGGATGGGATAAATATGAGATGCCCAGTTGATCAAAAAGACAATGTAGAGACTAAGAACTACTGTATATACCTCCTACTGTTTTCTTCCTCCAGCACAATCTTGCTTGCAGACTATCACTCCCAGGACCAACGAGCACTGAATGAAGGCCTGACACTAGCTCAGCCAGACCTAAAGCAAATGCCCTTTGCAGGCAGGGACAGTGGGCCCCTATGGTGTAGCAAAATGTTGGTAGTCCCAGTGCTAGCTGTCCCATGGGGCTACTGATCCCAGCACCACATCTTCGGGCCCTGCCAGCCCTCCTGGCTGCAGCTGCCTCTTTCCACTCCCCGTCTCACCACAGTACACTCCACTGGCTCTGCACCCATCCCAGACTGCAGACATCCTCTCAGGCATGCCTCCCAGTCCTCCTCAATGTGTGAACACTCACCAGCCCTCCTGGCTGCATCTTGTTGTTCTTCCTGGAGACTTTCCTGGCAGTGCTATCCTGCTGTCCCCTCCTTGCTCCCATGCCTCCTGTCCAAGACACCTTCATGTGTTGTAAGAAGGTCCTGTCCACACCCATAGCTAACATTATACACATATTACAAATATTACAGGTATTATTCATTACTTTCACGCAAATGATGAGACATTTGCAAAGCAAGATTTTTCAGACTCTTGAGAGGTGAAGTTGAGAAGTGAGCCTACATCAGTAGGAACTGACCTGAAGGCAGATGCCCTTGCAAGAAGTTTTCAAGCCTAGTAATTATGTCAGGGAGTAATTAAAGCACTTTCTCACTTCAGGAACAAGATCATATACAAAAAATATGTTGGGATATGACCAAGAGGGGTAGAGAGAGGTTTGGACACGTTAAAGTTCACTTAAGGCCCTTGTTTTTTTCTTTCAAAGTAATAAACAGGCATTTTCACTGCAGGTTGACATGTTAAATGTCCTAAAAGAAATGTAATTTACCTATTTTTTTTAGTTGTGGGGAGCCAAATTGAGCCATTGCTCTATAGACAGTGAGTACTTTACAGCACTTAAGATCTGTGCATACAGTCTCAAGTGTATCAAGCCTTGTTTTAAACAAAAATAACAAAACTTTATTTTTAAATTGCATTAATATTTGAAACATAAACCTTGCTTTATCTTTTAAATCATTGAACAACTGGTACATGGCAACGTGCCAAAGTGCTAATTCTTTTTTTATTTTTATGTCCGTGCCTTTAAATATTAGCTTGTACACATCAGGACCCTCTAACAGGTGATTTTATTTTAGGAATTCAAAATAAATCATGTAATCAAGAGCTTGAAAAGTTATTATAAAGTATGCTTTTTATTGAATTATTCATCATTCTAAATGTAATCAGCTTACTGTGCTTACACAATATATAATACAGTAATGGGCAAAGTCAAACATCTCTGCTTTTTGGCACAATTTAGTAAAATTATTTATCTAGAAAAATATTAATCTAGGGCTTTGGGATTAAATGACAGACATATTATTTTCTTGCAGTATGCCAAGTTAAAATTAATTTGAGATACCTGTTCATTTTTAATCATATTCCCCTGTTAGGTACTAGATAATTGGTACTGTTACTGATGTTTTTGTATTTAAAGCTAGATAATACACAAGGGATGAATAGTTTTTATACAGTGAAAGATCAGATATCTATGTTTTCATAGATTACCAGATAAAGGCAGTTTTCATTCCTTGGTGATTTGGGCAATTATTTTTTTATAATGCATTCATCAAACAAGTAATACTGAAAACCTCTAGAGGTGTCATTGTGATACATACTATAACCCTTAGTAAAACCAGTGTTTTATAAGGAGCCCTAGTGTCCTGACTTATATATACTGAATGCCAAGTTTCCTGCAGACAGTGTGATATTTAAAGTAGATCTATGGTGAAACCATAAAGTCATAAAGTAAAAGCCCTGTCCAGTCTCTCGCAGCTCCTCCAGCACTGTCTAGCAGGGTGCAGGAGAAATCTGGCTTTCCAAGGGCATTCATAATTAAAAGAGCCAATTTCTCTCTTTGTACGAGCTTGGGGAAATTACGTAAAAAAAAACAGCCTAGTCCTTTTCATACTGCATTCATTTTCAGAAAAACTTAAGTTACATTTAACACATCAATTTTCTTAAAAATGCATGTTTATCACTCTGAAAGGACTAGAGACTTTAGATGGATATTAGAGTAAGCAAATAACAAACAGCTAATTCAAACAGAGCTTAACTATGTTCACTATGTTGTATGTTCAGGTATTAACTAAATTTACCCCCAAACCTCTCCTCTACCCATCTAGAGCACATCCCAGCACTATTTTTTTTTTCTATTATGAAACAGCTTTTATTACTCTCTGCAAAAGTCTTTAGGGCAGCTGTCAAGAGCTCAGTTTTTATTGATGTAGGCCCGTCTCCCAGAACTATATCTCCCAAGAGCACTTTCCCTTCACACAGCGTGTGGACAGGATCTTGGGAGTCAATGAAGTTGCATTGTTTTGCTCTAAAAGAAATCAATGTATCCATGTATAATGGGACAGCATGAGGAGAGAATACACCGAGTTCTATAGTCCAGCATGCAAGGCTAACAACATTAGTAAGGATTTTAGCGCACCAAAGAAACTGTCATGTTACAGCAAACAGGAAGTTAGTCTAGTTCCTAGCCGATCCACCAGTATTTTTCTGCACTTGCAACATTTTTAAAGGGAAAAAAGACTAGGAAGTGTGCTTGTATTGGAAAGATGTACTGAATATGCTTTTTTTGTTTTTCCCGAAATACACTTTAAGGTGAAAAGCCAAAAGCGGAGGTTATCTCCAGCACAGACTAAATATTAATATAATTAGTAGAACAAGAGATAGAGGAATATGAATTTCATGAACATTTTTTTTTAAATATGTCCTATCTACCATTTCAGATAGAACTTATTTTAGATGTGTGTTTACTTCAAACTGCACAGACTGCCACTGGCAGAAATTTGTTATATTATATATAACTATTGTTGCTTTTCAATTAATCCAGCCACATTTAGAAATTATATTATACTATATACTGTTTTACATTGTGCTTAAAGTGGAAGTAAACTCTAATTCAATAGTTTTCCCCATGTAAAGTAGCCTAGAGTAACTTACATGTGAATATCTTTGATATTGCTCCAATGTGTGCGCTTTAGAAGAAATCATCAAAGTTTAGTTCAATGACATCACCAGCACATGTTCATTTTGCCTCCATTTATGACATGCTTCGTGGGTTGTCAGTCTATTCCTCTTGTGCCGTGCCTGCATCATCAGCAAGATTACAGACCCATTGAGATTTTCCTGATACACCCCATGCTACGTCACAGGGGGTGTAACATCAGTGCTCAGCGTCAACAGAGCGAGCAGGTCCACTGCACATGCCTGAGACACAGAGGAAGGGCAGAAGTATGCTTAGGGCAGGAAGCAGACAGGAGCTAAAATGGCGCAGCCTTCAGCTGGGATACATAGAAACGAAACTACACTGGAAAAGAAGCAATGGGCATGATAAGCGGATACATAGGATTGCAATGTGTTTTAAAAAGTATAAATTGGTGGCCTTATAGTTGCAAATAATTTGTGCACTGGAGTTTACTTCCTCTTTAAAACCATTTAAGGACCGAGCCTCTTTCTGAGATTTGGTGTTTACAAGTTAACACCCTGGAGAATAAAATGGCGGTCATTGCAATACTTTGTCACACCGTATTTGCGCAGCGGTCTTACAAGCGCACTTTTTTGGGAAAAAATACACTTTTTTGAATAAAAAAATAAGACAACAGTAAAGTTAGCCCAATTTTTTTTTATATTGTGAAAGATAATGATACGCCGAGTAAATTGATACCCAACATGTCATGCTTCCAAATTTTGCACGCTCGTGGAATGGCGACAAACTTTTACCCTTAAAAATCTCCATAGGCGACGTTTAAAAAAAAAATTCTACAGGTTGCATGTTTTGAGTTACAGAGGAGGTCTAGGGCAAGCATTATTGCTCTCTCTCTCTACCAATCGCTGTGATATATCACATGTGTGGTTTGAACACAGTTTTCATATGCGGGCACTACTCACATATGCGTTCGCTTCTGCACGCAAGCTTTGTAAACATCCCTTGTAATATAAAAAAAAACATGACAGGACCTCTTAAATATGAAATCTGGGGTCAAAAATACATATTTACACTAAAATGCAATAAAAAAATACATAAATTTTATGTCATTTAAAAAAAAAAAAATTTTGCTTTAAGAGCTATGGGCGGAAGTGACGTTTTAGTTGGTCTACCTGACCGTGGTTTGGTTTCAGCGGAACCTCTCATTTTCCGCTTCTTGATTAGAGTTTGAACATTGCTGATTGGTATTCTCAATTTCTTGGATATCTTTTTATATCCCTTTCCTGTTTTATACAGTTCAACTACCTTTTCCCACAGATCCTTTGACAATTATTTTGCTTAGAATCCAGAAATATCAGTGCAGCACTGGATGAAAGATACAAGGGTCTGTCAGGAGTCCAGAAACGCATTGACCTTTTTATAAACACACACTAATTACAAGCAAATAGATCACAGGTGGGGATCATTACCTTTAATAGCCATTCAAACCTCTTTGTGCCAACTTGTGTGCATGTTATTAGGCCAAAATCACCAGGGGCATCTCATCGGACTTTTGCTGGCGGAATTTCTGATCATGTGTACATAAGATCATAAGAGTTATGTCACATGTTAATGTGTTGTAGTGGTATTTGGGATATTCTTTTGGAATTAATAGCCCTTTGGCTTTGGTTCTTCCTATCCATTTTAATATGGTTAGATATATTGATAGACTAGTCTAATTAGAAAATGGTTATATTAGCATAGTGATAAGGGAATTGAATGAAATACATATACACATCATTTAAATTTAATTTCAGATACCAGGGTCCTATGAATTATGGCTGTATCTGTTTAGTTGTTTTTTTTTCTATCCTTCCCTGGTAGCAAATCTATACTCACCCAGGGAGTTTTTTAGCGATGATGTTTCAGCACAAACTGCAAGCAAGTTGTTTGTGTTTACTGATATATTTTTTGATAATTGTCAGTTTGTTATCTTTTATTTTTTTTATGGATTGTGTTTCCTTTCATTGTTATTATATATATTATTGTTTTGCTCTTACTAATAATGTAACCCTTATTCATACTCTAAAAGAAGAGAATTCAGGATTGGGAAACATGTTGCGTTAAGTCTCCATCCTTTCTTCTTAAATCTTTGCACTTTTAATATCCGAATGTACAATGTTGCAATTGCATATATTAGATGTATATATATTTATTTGAATAGATAGGCATGAGTTGAGGATATTATTTAAATGTTATTGGGGATATTATTTGAATAATGTAATGTTTACTGTGAACAGTGTGGATTTTTTATATATTTTTTTAATGAAAGCGGTATTAAACCCAAAATCTAAAATGTAATATATTGCAGCTTACCAATCATTAGATAGATCGTTTTTTAGTCTTTTCCTTCTGTTTTCCCTTGATGATCGGGCCAGTAACACACCTCCTGTATTATACAGACACCACTCTGGATGAATGAGAACATGGGGCAGGTTTTGACTGCAAGGGACTGGGGGGGGGGGAGTGTTAGATGTACTAGCAAATTGAAATATAGTAAGATATTGAATCTGAACTCCTGCCAGTGTTAAACAGTCTATCTCATATCTGTAACTGCGAGAGAGACTTTCTATTGAAAAACAACAGACTTAGGGGTTGATTTACTAAAACTGGAGAGTGCAAAATCTGGTGTAGCTGTGCATGGTAGCCAATGAGCTTCTAACTTCAGCTTGTTAAGTTTGACAAAAAAAAAAAAAAAAAACTGTAAGCTGATTGGTTTCGATGCAGAGCTGCACCAGATTTTGCACTCTCCAGTTTTAGTAAATCAACCACTTACTGTCTAAATCACCAGATGAAAATAGAAGAAAGAAAGCGCACAATAGGACACTAATGCAGTCATCACATCTAAGAATTGGTTAGCTGAAATATAGCTGAAATATAATAAATATTCACTTTTGGGTTTAATATTGCTTTAACCACTTGACCTCCAGAATATTTACCCCCCTTCATGACCATTTTTTGTGATACGGCACTGCGTTACTTTAACTGACAACTGTCGTGCGACACTATACCCAAATAAAAGGTATGCCTTTTTTTCCCACAAATAGAGCTTCCTTTTGGTGGTATTTGATTACCTCTGCATTTTTTATTATTTGTGCTATAAACAAAAAAAGTTTCACAATTTTGAAAAAAAAAACAATATTTTTTTTTTACTTTCTGCTATAACCACTTGACCACTGGGCACTTAAACACCCTTAATAACCAGACCAATTTTCAGCTTTCGGTGCTCTCACATTTTGAATGACAATTACTCATTCATACAACACTGTACCCATATGAAATTTTTGTCCTTTTTTTCACACAAATAGAGCTTTCTTTTAGTGGTATTTAATTCCCATTGGGTTTTTTATTTTTTTTGCGCTATAAAAGAAAAAATGACTGAAAATTCTGTAAAAAAATGAATTTTTCTTTGTTTCTGTTATAAAATTTAGCAAATTTGTAATTTTTCTTGATACATTTTGGCCAAAATGTATACTGCTACATATCTTTGGTAAAAAATAAGTACAAATTGGGGTATATTATTTGGTCTTTGTGAAAGTTATAGAGTCCACAAGCTATGGTGCCAATATCTGAAAATTGATCACACCTGAAGTACTGACGGCCTATCTCATTTCTTGAGACCCTAACATGCCAGAAAAGTACAAATATCCCCAAATGATCCCTTTTGGGAAAGAAGACATTCCAAGGTATTTAGAAAGAGGCATGGTGAGTTTTTTGAAGTTGTAATTTTTTCCCACAATTCTTTGCAAAATCAAGATTTTTTTTTTCACAAAATTGTCATATTAGCAGGATATTTCTCACACACAGCATATACATACACAAATTACACCCCAAAACACATTCTACTATTACTCCTGAGTACGGCGATACCACATGTGTGAGACTTTTACACAACGTGGCCACATACAGAGGCCCAACATGCAGGGAGCACCTTCAGGCGTTCTGGAGCACCCAGGCCAATTCTGACATTTCTCTCCTACATGTAAAAATCATCATTTATTTGCTAGAAAATTACATAGAACCCCAAAACATTATAAATGTTTTTTTAGCAAAGACCCTAGAGAATACAATGGCGGTCGTTGCAACTTTTTATCTAGCACGGTACTTGCGCAGCAATTTTTCGAACGCGTTTTTAAAAAAAAAAAAATGTTTTGTGCTTTACAAAAAACAAATCTGTAAATTTAGCCCAATGTTTTTGCATAATGTGAAAGATGAAGTTACGCCGAGTAAATAGATACCTAACATGTCACCCTTCAAAATGCACACACTCGTGGAATAGTGCCAAACTTCGCTACTTAAAAATCCCCATAGGCTTTAATTTTTTTTACTGGTTACATGTTTTGAGTTACAGAGGAGGTCTAGGGCCAAAATTATTGTTCTCGCTCCAACGTTCGCATCGATACCTCACATGTGTGGTTTGAACACCGTTTTCATATGTGGGTCGGGACTTACGTATGCGTTCACTTCTGCATGTGAGCACATGGGGACAGGGGAGCTTTAAAAAAAAAATATGTATTGTTCATTTTACTTTATTTATTTTAGTTTGACACTTTTTTCCCCCCAAAAAAATGTTTTGATCACTTTTATTCCTATTACAAGGAATGTAAACATCCCTTGTAATAGGAATATGACATGACAGGTCCTCTTTACAGTGAGATATGGGGTCAATAAGACCCCAAATCTCACCTCTAGGCTGGAAAGCCTGAAATAAAAAAAAAAGATCCTGGCTTCGATCGTAGCGAGTATCGCAGGGTATGGCAGAGTATGGCAGAGTATTGTTGGGTATTGCAGAGTATTGTTGGGTATTGCAGAGTATTGCAGAGTATTGCAGGGTATCACAGAGTATTGCAGGGTATCGCAGAATATCGCAGGGTATGGCAGAGTATTGTTGGGTATTGCAGAGTATTGCAGGGTATTGCAGAGTATTGCAGGGTATCGCATAATATCGCAGGGTATGGCAGAGTATTGTTGGGTATTGCAGAGTATTGCAGGGTTTTGCAGAATATCGCAGGGTATTGCAGAATATCGCAGGGTATCACAGAGTATTGTTGGGTATCGCAGAGTATTGCCGAGTATTGCAGAGTATTGCAGGGTATTGCAGGGTATTGCAGAGTAGTATTGCAGAGTATTGCAGGGTATTGCAGAGTATTGCAGGGTATTGTTGGGTATCACAGAGTATTGTTGGTATCGCAGAGTATTGTTGGGTATCGCCGAGTATTGCCGGGTATTGCAGAGTATTGCAGGGTATTGCAGAGTATTGCAGAGTATTGCAGGGTATTGCAGGGTATTGCCGAGTATTGAAGAGTATTGCAGGGTATTGCAGGGTATTGCAGAGTATTGTTGTGTACTGCTGGGTATCCATCCATCCATGCTCAGCCATCCCTCCATACCCTGCAATACACTACAGGCTATTGCTGTGTATTGCAGGGTATGGAGGGATGGCTGAGCATGGATGGATGGATCGGTGGTGACTGCAGAGCAGGCTGTGGGCACTACAGATCCCGCCCACACCACTGCTGCCACCGATCCCTCCCCCTCTCCTCTCACACTGTACCGATCGGTTGTACCGATTCATTTGACGGAGCGATCACGTGGTAAACGGCTGCGATGAGCGGCCATTTACCATGATCCATGATCCGCAGGGTCCTCTGGACCCGACGATCACGGATGTACTTGAGTGAACCCCAGGGGCCGTCCCCAGGGGGCGTGCAAGAGGGGAATTCTGTGAGGCCGTTAATTAATGGCCTCTCAGAGTTAAGCAACCGCCCTGTAGCAGTTTTTTGGCTATATGCCGGTTGTTAACTGGTTAAAACATATCCAATAAAAAAAATCGAATTTCTTCATAAATTTAGGCCAACATGTATTCTGCTACATATTTTTGGTAAAAAAATCCCAATAAGCAAATATTGATTGGTTTACGCAAAAGGGATATTTTTATTTCGTTTTTTTTTACTAGTAATGGCAGCGATCAGAAACTTATAGCGGGACTGTGATATTACGGTGGACATTTTGACACAAATTTAAACTTTTGACACTTTTTGGGAACCAGTGACACCAATACAGATCATTGATAAAAATATGCACTGTCACTGTACTAATGATTCTGGCTGGGAAGGGGTTAACATCAGGGTCAATCAAAGTATTAACTGTGTGCCTAACCAGTGTTTTACTATACTGTGTGAGGTGCTTTTACTAGGGGAAGAGATGGAATTTATTCTCTGCTTTGCTGGGACACAAACTCCACCTGTCAGAAAGGCAATTTGCCTTGTTTTCATAGGCAGATTGCAGTTCTGTCTCTGTCTGATGAGCAGAGGAAGCTGGAGGGCATCGAGTACCCAATGCCTGGTCATTGTCTTCCACTGTGTAATCATAAGCATGCGTGTCCCCTATCCGTAAGTCCGGAATCACGTACATATATATGTGATACGGCGTACAGCTGCCGCCCTGTAGCAGTGAAACTGCTTTTGGGTGGTCGGCAAGCGGTTTATTATGTTGCAAATAAAAACTAATTGATTTTACTATGTAGATTATTTTGAGTATCTTAAAAGTCCCTCTTTTTTCTTTGCTAATTAAATTAATGTAGTCATTTCATTCATAATGTTGACTGAACTTCCCATGATTCTGTGCTCCAAGATTACTATGCTGAATAATTCCTAGTGTAGCACACAATAGAGACTTCAAGCTTACCAGGTGGACATGGGGGGTTGATAACAAAAAAAAAACCCAAAGGAGTATTTATTAACCACTTAAAGCGGAGTTCCACCCAAAAAAATGGAGCTTTACGCTTTTCCGGTTCCTCCCTCCCTCTGGTGTCACATTTGGTACCTTTCAGGGGGAGGGGGAGCAGATACCTGTCTAATACAGGTATTTTCTCCCACTTCTGGCGATCTACGCCATGTCCGGCCCCTTCTCTGTCCCCTCCGCTGTCTTCTGGGAGACACACAGGTCCCAGGTTTTTAAAAATATAAAAAGGAAGGCACGCGATAATTATTTAAATGTTACAAAGAATATAACAGAATATGTAAAAAGGAAATCAAGGATGCAAAAATTCAAAACGAACGATAGATTGCAAAAGATAGTAAAACAAACCCCAAAAAGTTCTTCAAATATTTTATAGCTGTCAGTGGATATAGGAGCGATATCCACTGTACTACAGGGAGATGTTTACTAAGCCCCCCAAGCCCCTACTTCTCCCCCATCCACACCGCTCCCCCCGCCACGATCCCCAGCTTGACAGATCACGAAGATCAGTGCAGGGAGTAGCTGCAAGCGGCAGGCAGGGAAGGAGAGATGCCGCTCGGAGTTGCAATAGATCAGGGGTGCGGGGGCAGTTGGGGGGTGATATGACTGGTGGGGGGACACATCCGGATACCCCCAAGCCACATGCAGCACCTGAAGCCGGCGGGAGTGGAAAAGGAGGGATGCCGGCTAATGATGGCAGCGGTGGGGAGCAGGTTTGCTGGGGGGGTTCAGAACAGGTGGAGGGGGGTAATCAGTGCTGGGGGGAAAGAAGGGGGTGAAGGGGATAGGAGAGGAGAGTGGGGGGCAGTTTTAGATGGAAGGGATGGGCGGCATGGGTGGGGGGCAGTCACATTAGGGGTTAATAACTATAAAAGCAGGTTGTAATCTGCTGATCAGAGCACAGCACATCTGCCCCACGCTGTAACCCCCTGCTCACCTGTCCAACCCCTGTAACCCCCTGCTCATCTGCCCCATCACTGTACCCCCTTGATTTTTTGTCCCACGGCTGAACCCCAATGTGTGGGGTCACAGTGCCTCCCCCTCAGTGCAGGGGCTGTGTGGGGAATTTTGAAATTGGAATGTAGTATTGTCTCCCTGACAATTCCCTGCGCTGCTCTGCTGATGGGGGGGAAGTCGAGTGTCGGCAAAAGAGGCTTTGCGTGCCGGGGGTTGCCTACCCCTGCTCTAGAGTGTGTACTTGTCTCAATTAAGAGCACTAAGTGTAATTTCTGTCTGCTGCTTCATTCCTCTGCTATTAACATGAGTCACTTCTGACAAGTTTTCTTACACCAAGAGAAAAATGGTGATGGGGAGGGATCTCCAGCTGATTGACAGACTCAGCTCTGTGTCCTGTGTAAAAGGGGGGTGTCTGTTCTCTGAAATCAGCTCTCAGAGCCCTCCTTACTGAGCTCTGCAGAGTGTAATATCAGCTCTCTGCCCCTTTTTTCTGAACTCTCAGACAAGCTTTAAAAATTCAGCACTTTGAACGATTGTAGAGGAGAGAGGGCTGCAGATAAACAGGTACAACTTATGTAGGAGGATTTGTTTCTTCTCTGTGTATCACCTGTGGCCAGTCATGTCACTGGATATACTGTATGTAAGGGTTTACAACCATTAACAATAACATTTCATTACCTTTTGTTTCTGCCATTTTAAATGCTTATGGTTGCATTTTCTGCCCAACAATGCTATACAGCCCCAATACAAATGGCTTATCCCCACAACAATGTCAGGACCCAGAAGCTGCATCGCATTATCTCTCCAAAAGTATTGTTTACCTAGAGTGATTCCTTCACTGCACATGTACTGAGAATCTGAATAAGTGGTGCTGGACAGCTCCTGCTACCCTTTCTCCATCACTGTGGCTTTCAAGAGAGGTAAGGTGTCAAGGTCACTTCCCGCCATTATGTCTTTACAGTTGGAAGTTTCTACACCCTACACGCCAGGTAGGTGACCAGGATTTTGGATTCATGGTTATGTGACCACAAATACGCAACAAAAGGTATTTTACTGGTGATAATGTAACATAGCAGTATTAAAGGAATGTGGTATATATGTTGACTTTTCGTCAGCTGTAAATTAGAACTTATCGTGAACTTTACTGCTATTCTGTGTAACACAAAATGTGGAAGTTACCACCACAACAGAAGGTGAAGGAAAATATTCAGTGGGACTACCTGGATTTATAAATTGCACAATGCTCTTTAGATCAGGCATAGATACTGATTTGTGATTATCTTAATTTGATCACTAATATTCACAATGGCTTTAGGCTATGCTATATATATATTTTTTATATAGAAAACATGTATTTTTTTTTTTAAATAAAGTTGTATGTACACTGACGACAATAAGGTATTCTTGACTATAATTATTTGGTTCAGACACCCATGCAGCAAGATCCAAAATGTTAATCTGGACAATCATATGTTACATTGGTTCTTACTGGAGAGGCCATGACAGATCTCAAACCAGCAGTTGCTATATTATTTTGGTCTGTTAACACTTTATAAGGCATAACATTTTAATAAAAGGCATATGTCTATGTCTCAAAATTAAGTTGCCTTTAATTTGTCCATGAAACACATCATTGGTCTACCAACTTGGCTTATTAGCTGACTTTTGTTACAACTGAGGATTGTAGGGGTTTATCTTCCTTCTCAATTGTTTTGTTCTGAGAAGAAATCAAAAATTCTGTATACAAAACACTTTTTTGAGGAATTGTACTTATGAATTGGTACCCAATTGATGGAGTAAGCAAGGACAAAAATTCATTAAAGAACAAGTGTAAATTGTGGAGTCTATTTAATGCAACATATTAAGTGACTTCATAAGTAATCATTTAAAGAATATATATATTTACAGTACATGTACAAAGTAATTTTTTTTACATCAAATCAGAGAAGACTTTGACCAGCACCAACTTCTAAAACTATAGACTATTTTTATTTTTATCCTGTAAGTCAAAAAGGTGAAGCGCAAAGGAAACAGTGGGCTGAGCTGGGAAGATTAAATCTACAGTGGGGCTGCATTATGTCTACTGTGGGCCACATTATGTCTACTAAGGGCTGCGCTTACCTAATTCCAAAAATATTAAAGTATTTTGAAGCCTAACATTATAGTAAAAACTTACCAAATTTTATCCCATAGAAAAGTGCCATAAAACATTTCCTGTAGCATTTAGCTGCAAAATTATGTAAGGAAACATAGCTTATCAGTTGGAGAAAATCTGAAAACACATTCTATTTTTTTTTATCTTTAAACCACTAAGGGCCACACAGAAGGAACAAGTTGGCTACATGTGGTCCATAAAACATTTGATATGTATGTTATACGTAATGTGATTAGAAATTAGCTGCATTGAGATTTTTGCCTGAAGAATCATTTATCAAGATATTAGCTAGGAGTGTTTATTCAATACATACCATTGTGTATTGTTTTAATAAAAATGTAAAATTAACAAATACAGTACATCAATAATAGTTGATATAATCACATATCTTTGAAGGTACAGATAATGAAAATAATAAAGATAACTACATATATTTTTGTGGGCCCATTTTGCTTTGTATTCTTTCTTGCACAATTAGCTTTTCAATTACTTGAATACAGTAAGCTGAAAATGCTTGTATTCGCCTATTACAATAACAAACAACATAAAAATAGACACGTTTTATTTGCTTAGAAAATTACTGATATATAGCTCCCCAACAGCACTCATCACGTGATGTTAGATAATAATGTATTGGGTGGCTTGAGTCAATAGGATGTGACCCTGTTTCACCAACTGAATAGATCCAATTGTCATCAAGACAACATTAAAACAATTCGCAATCAAATCAGTAGTCAAATGATCAACGGCAGCTAAAATTTCGGTTAACGTATTAATTCTTCTAAAGATTATTTCCAAATACGTTAAAGCAAATGTAAATGTTCCTTTTCAGAAAAACAGAAGCTCCATGTGAATATTGACTGTATTTAGAGCATAGGAAAATAGGCATTAAAATTGGCCACCCATTTTAACTGATGTGTACCTGCAAATCTCATAATTGCACAGTAAACTTAAAGCCTTTAAAAAAAAAAGGAAGCAAATGGCTTTCAAACTGCCATGATGGATAACAAGGATGAATGTTACCATAAAGACTTAATTATGCGTAAAAACAACATAACATGCAACATAACATGTAGTTTTACATTGATCTATATAAATAAAAATCTTAGTTGAAAATACACACAATGCTTGTGAATATATACAGTATTATAATTCTTTGCAAGTATTTTTTGTAGTTAAATTTAATTTTTTCCCTTACTTTATACTTCTTTAAATGTAAATGTATAGACCTTAAAATATAAATAAATTACTTAAAATACTTAAAAAAGTGAAAAATGTATACTATCTTAGCTATAGAAGGGGAAGGATAAGGGATGGATAGATTTTCTTCCTATTTTTAGTAAACAATATTTAATAATTTTGTTAGTTTAAGCAAATAAAGGATTAAAAATCAAAAAAACACTTGTGATACCTTCGATATTTTACAGCTATAACCATATATTTATACACACACATATACACACATTATATATATATATATATATATATGTGTTAGATAGATAGATAGATAAATTATGTATCTCAGCCTTTCTCAGCCCTTTTACCTTGTAGGAAAATTTGGAAAAACTTTCATGTCTCAGGGAACCCCTTTTTAAAATTATCTCAGGGAACCCTTGTTGAACATCGATAGACCATGGTACATTAACCTGATAAGGAAGTTGAACATATAAACATAAATACATTTAGTGAGTTATTTTAAAAACCTGCCTGAATTATGAAAAGATTAATCATCAAATGAGTTTCATAGTAATATTGGCCAGAAAAGGAACAAGGAAATTAAAAATTGTAGTGGCCCTTTAAAATGGTGGTCAGTCCAGAAGTGACCCCTCACATGGTGGTCAGTGTAATTCTTCTTTACATTGGACATTACTTGGAGAAGTTCTTCTTAGATTTCCGGTCAGTGGGAGCAGGACCCCCTTACATTGGTGGTCTGTGTAGTACCCCCTTACATTAATGGTAAGACAAGAGATCAACCACTCTCTGCTTGGTACTTAAGAAACTGCTAGCAACCTCTGAAGGAATGATTGTAGAGAAAATCTGGTGTATATTTTTGTAATTCTTAATAATATGTTTTACAGTTCCTAGGGCACAAATGAAAATATCATCATGCACAACTTTTTAATAAATCTTATTTCTACAATTAGAGATTGAATCAACAGTTATTGTTCAAGTTCCCAATTTTCTTAACTCAAATCAACTTCTGTGTTAAAAAAGCATATTTGTAAAAAATAATTTGTACAAGTATAACATGTATGTACAGGTCATAATTCACCCCCGTTTTTTTTAAGTTAACCAGGCTACAAGTAGAAGTACGAGTAGAAAAAAAAATTGATATTGCTTGAAAATATAATTTGTGTGTCTGAGAGAACATTGTATTTTCTTATTGTACTTTGCTACATCTAAGCAGTCATTAGCATTTACATATAAAGGATGTTGTCATTTCCGTGACTCATCCTCTGCCCACGTTCCTGGGTGCTGCAAAACCACACTAATGAACTATTCTTAAGGTAGTCCTTCAATTAATTCAGAGCAGATGGTACTACATTCAAAATCAAACATGCATGTCTCTATCAGAGGATTTTTTTCTTAAATCATATCCTTATTGTGTCTATTGTGAGTAAATGTTAACACGCTTCATTAATGACTAAGCTTCCCATGTAAAGTGTGTCTCAGGATATGGATATATTGTTCACAATTCTCCTATACATCACTGGCTGTTTTGGTGGATGATTTCTGCTTAAAGGGAATATTTAGGACAACAAAAGTTTTATGGCTTTTTTTAGATGCAGTCTGTGGAAGTGTGAATCGGAAAGCATTATATGGATATCCGGTCACAGAGTTTAACTTTACATGGCTCTTTGTAAAACACTTTTTTTTTTGGTATAACATACCATTATAATTTTTTGTTTTTAAGCAAAATTACATGGATTTTAAAGCAAGTTGTAAGTAATAATTTTAAATGATCTCTAAGTGTTCTGTTTTTAAAAGTTTTCTCAAATTTTATTCAGGACTTGTGTGCAAGTACCAGCCAGTTTCCTGTTAGTTAGTTAGTGTTATTGAGCTACATTGCTGAAAAGGCCCATACATCTGTGGCTATGGCACATGCCCACTTATCAGACGATGCAAGCCATAGCTGCTGATATGTGCAGGACATGGATGATTTACTTTAGAATAGGTAAAACCAACTATTGAAAAAAACAAGACAGGTAATGCTGTAATTTTGATTCAAATCTTCAATTGCACTTTTGCATGAAGGTTTAGATGTAGTTTAAGATCTAGCCAGTGTTAATTTAGTCGACTAAAACATTTTAGTCGACTAAAATGACTAAAACATTTTAGTCGACTAAATGAAAGCTATTTTAGTCGACTAAATGAAAACTATTTTAGTTGACTAAAATACGACTAAAAGTAAAACAATTGAGATGACTAAAATATGACTAAAACTAAAAGCCATTTTAGTCAAAAGACTAAAATAAGATTAAAACTAAAATTCCATTTTAGTCAAAAGACTATAACTAAACCTAAATTGCAATTACTGAAATATACTGGAGATTTTAGTCGACTAAAACGTAGGACATTTTAGTCGACTAAAATGTACTGGAGATATAGACGACTAAATACGACTAAAACAATTGCAGAAGACTAAAATGGGACTAAAACTAAAATGCCATTTTAGTCCTAAGACTAAAATTAACACTGGATCTAGCACATATTAATATAGTTGTAAAGTGGGACAAAAGCTATGTGTAAAGACTTTTTTGGTTATAAATTGATTCTAATTAGATTTTGCTATTTACTTTTCTTTAAACCAATAGAATAAATCGTTTCAATAGTGTCTAAACATTCCCCCACTCCTATCAATTATGCACCTTGTGGTACAAATGTTTTTGGCATTAATAGTTTGGTGCAAGAGTCATTAAATGGGAATGAGAAAACCTGGAAGCTTTTTCTTCGCTCAACTTTCAGCAGCATAATTTGGACATTTTGATGAAATGTTACCACTGCAGTTACAGTAAATGCACTGGAGTCAAGGGGAATTGTTTGCATGTAGGGATGAGCCAAGAGTTATGTGTGAACCTAAGTTCAGACTGAATTTTGTCTGTTCAGATGTTCTAACAAAATCCAAACTTTTTGTAGGTTCGGCAGGAATTGTGGCCATGGATCATTGGCCCAGTACAAGTACAACTTCCTGACAGGCTTGTTCAGGTGGGCTTGGACTAGGATCCAAACATGCCTGAGCTTATCTCTGTTGGTAACACCACAAAAGCTGCCCTTTTGCCTTACTCAGTTGCATTTAATTTGGGAATTTGGGACCTTTCCCTCATGGTTGATACTTCCGCTTATAATGTGGTATTACCCCCTTCCGTAGATGTGTGGCAGATATTACACCCTACCAAAAGAGAGTACAGTTTTTATTCCGCTTCTCATGGTTCTTATAGCAGGCTTGACTGTATCTTTGCCTCGCAAACCCTATTGGACTATCACCCAGCTTCCTCTATAGGTCTAAGGCTGTGGTCAAAATCATTCCCCATCCATCTGTCCTTCAGGAGGCTCCCTGTCTTGTCTGGTCGCCGTACCTGGTGACTGACTGACAATCTCCTCTCTGATTCGCTCTGCATACAGGCCATCACCCAGGCAATCAGGGACTTTTCCCATACTCATGCTTCTTACACAACTTCTCCTTTGACACAATGGGAATCTCTGAAATGTGTGAACCAGGGGACAAATCCCCACTCCATCAGCTCATTGTAAACTTTCTCTATACACGGATGACCTGCTTCTTTATGTTACTCAACCCCACACTGTACCATCTATGTTGGCTGAAATACGAGGAGTTGGCTTTTCAGTAATTTCAAATTGAATCTCACCAAAGGGGAAGCATTAAACATTTCCCTCCTGGGTAGTGTTATCACTTTAAACAAATGTTTCTTTTCATTGGCAGCATAGATCCATTGCTTACCTGGGCACTGCTATCCCTTTGCACCTTCCTGACCTTTACGCACTAAACTTTAGCCCTCTTCTGACCAAAATTTGCAGGTCTTTTGAATCCTGGCATGAACAGTCCATGGTTTGGAAGATTTAACATTTTGAAGATGGATATTCTCCCTTAACTACTCTATATTTTTCAGACCATTCCTATCAGCATCCCTTTTTGCGTTCTTTAATACTTTATGTTCCCTCGTGACCCATTTGATTTGGTGCTGTCCCTTCTCCAGACTGAAATATAGGACACTCTGCAACTCGAAATTACTGGGTGGGGTAGGCCTTCCTGACTTTGAGTTGTATCGTGCGTCTACTTTTGTCTCACATATTTTGATGTGGTTCTCACATCCCTTTGTGGTCTATCTGGATGCATTACTCTTCCTCCAACAAATATTTGTCCTATGCACAGGATTGCTCACCTTTTAGGCAAGCTTATTTATTTTTCATTGCTTTACGTATGTTTTCTTCTAGCCTTATGCTCAACGATCCAGATTGGTGTTCGCCCCCTTTCTTTTTTCTTTTACCCCTCTTTTTTCCTTTTATCCCTCTCCTCCTCTTTTCTACCTGCTTTTTCCTTCTCCTCTTGCTCGGCCCTGCTTCCCTCCTGCTTCTTGCTTAGTCCTCTGGTAGGCCCCTAAGCTTGTTATTAGTTGTATTGTTACTGAATATGTTGCCCTATCATGGTCTTTGAGGACCCAGCTATTTCTTGCGATGACTCTACCTGCTTTTTTTGTGTATATGTCTACATCTGCCTACTTGTGTTGTGGCGCACCTCATTGTGAAGTCTCTGTTCATTATCCACATTGTCTTTCTTTATTGTACAAAAATTTAAATAAATACATATTCAACCTAAAAAATTACAACTTTAAAAAACTTGCCATGCCTTTTACTAAATGCCTCAGACTGTCTACTTTCCAAAAAGCGGTAATTTGGGGGGAATTTGTATTGTCCTAGCCCTAGGGCCTCAAGAAATGAGAAAGGCCACCAGTGCATCAGAATAGATGCATTTTCAAATATATATCCCATAGTTTGTAGATGTTATAACTTTCACACAAACCAATTAATATACACTTATTGGGATTTTTTTTTACCAAAGACATGTAGCATAATACATTTTGGCCTAAATCTATGATGAAATTTAATTATATTGTGCAGTGCTGAATAGCAAAAAATTCTCTGGACATAAAGAGGGTAAAACCTTCTAGAGCTGATGTGGTTAAACAGCTAAATTAACTACTTCAGCCCAGAAGGTTTTACCCCCTTAATGACCAGGCCATTTTTTTGTGATACGACAGTGCAATATTTTGGCTGACAATTGTGTGGTCATACGACATTGTACCCAAGTAAATTGAATGTCCTTTTTTTCCCCTCAAATAGAGCTTTCTTTTGGTGGTATTTGATCACCAATGCGGTTTTTATATTTTGCGCTATAAACAAAAAAACTCAGTAAATTTTGAAAAAAACTATATATTTATCTGCTATAAAACATACCCAATAAAAAAATAAAAAAAATTAAATGTCTTCATCAATTTAGGCCAATATGTATTCTGCTACATATTTTTGGTAAACCGCCCCCCTCCCAATAAGCGTATATTGATTGGTTTGCGCAAAATGTATAGTGTAGTATAGGGGATAGATTTATGCCATTTTTATTATTATTATTTTTTACTAGTAATGGCGGTGATCAGTGATTTTTTAGCACTACTGCAACATTGTGGCGGACAGATTGGATACCTAACTGACATTTTTTTATACTTTTTTCGGAACCAGTGACATTATTACAGTGATCGGTGCTAAAATTATGCACTGACATTGTACTAATGACACTTCCAGGGAAGGGGTTAACATTAGGAGCGATCAAGGGGTTAAATGTGTTCCCTGGGTTTGTTTACTAACTGTATGGGGGATGGGCTGCCTGGGATAACACAGAGATCCGTCTTCCGGCATAGCAGAAAGACAGGATCTCAGCGTAATCCCCTGTCAGAACAGAGATCTGAAATTTCCATTACCATGTACCATAAAATGAAAGTCCAATTTATCCTGAAAAAAACGAGGTATAATTCACCTAGCTACACTAAGTATTAGACCCCTTTCACACTGGGGCGGTGCGGGCGTTAGCTGTAAAGCCCCGTCAGTTTTCGCCACGCTCTACCGTTGTTATAGCGGCGCATTTCAGATTTTTGCTATCGGCCGAAGGGTTAAAAGCACTCATGTTACTGCACTGCCGAAGTGCTTTGCAGGTGCTTTAGCAGCGCTGCCTATTCATTTCAATGGGCAGGGCGTTTTGAAAGTAGTGTATACACCGCTCCTGCACTGCCCCAAAGATGCTGCTTGCGGGACTTTTTTTCCCGTCCTGCAAATGCACTGCCCTAGTGTGAAAGCACTCGGCCTTTCACACTGGGGTGTCTTGAGAGGCGCTTTACATGCGCTATTTTTAGCACTAAAATGCCTGAAAAGTGAAAGGGGTCTTAAAGTTGCAGATATGGTCAAAATTATTTGACTAAAGCAAAGTGAAATAGACAAAAAAATCTTTATAAATGTCCTGTGTAAGAAAAATAGTCCAAGTGGGGATTATAAACAAATATCAATTTTGTGCTGTTTATCAAAAAATCTTTGCTAACATGGTCACCACATGCTGCACACTCCTCCACCATAAACTGCTTCCCTGGTGTTTAGACCTATTAGAATTAGGTCAAGATGTGCGTTCCCCTTTAAGGGAATATTATAGCCTGGATGGATAATCTGTTGATATGGAAAGCACTATGATGGTTCAATTTTCTTTTTCACTTTTGCCCTGTCTAAGTTATTTCTCTTCCCCCAGCCAACTAGTTCATGGGATGCCCTTGCTCCTGGGCCCAGGAGCCATTTTTCTATTATTTTTCTCAGCTGGGGAACAGCTGTATTCTGGAGGGGGGTGAGTGTAGCAACCTCTACTTTAGGTAGGTAGGTGCTAGAGTGTTTGTGTTTTTACTGCCAGTGTGGGTACATTTAGGCAGGCCTAGCTGTGAGATTGCCCTGTTTGTTTTTGATCTGGGGGCAGGTGAGTGGTTTAGTGTAGCAGGTGACTGACATGTGCCTCAGCTCTCTGGCACCTCCTCTGTTTCCTGTGAGAAGGTTCTGGAAAAGAGGCAGGGCAGAGTGCTGGAGTGACATGGTGTGTATCTGGGAGCCCTGACCAATCCCCAACTAGGATTGGCAGGGGGCAGGTATCCTATAAATATACATTTTGAGTCAGTCTGTTATGGGAGGAGTTGTCGTGGAAGAACTGAGGTGATGGCGTGTTAGGCTGTGGTGGCCCTTGAGGGACCCCCTTTTGGGGGGGGGGCTGCCTCAGGCCTGGAGCTCGGGAGCTGGGAGGGAGCCTCTCTCTACATGGTCATTGAGAGGTGTCCTGGAACAAGAGCAGGAGGAAGACAGAGGGGAACATGGCCAGGAAAGTCATTCAGGAGGGATCCATGCCGGGGTCAGTGAGTGAGAAGCACAGTGAGAAGCTCTGGGAGAGACATGCCAGGATTGGATGTGAAGCCAGAGGGAGAGACTGTGGTGTTGTTGATGTTAGGTCGCTGCAGACAGGAGGGTTGGCAGGATTTGCATCAGACGTGCTGGGAGCAGTAGACGACTAAGGATCTGTTAGCACAATTATTCTTTACATCTAAAGTGTCCACTGGGAAAATGTTAGGACTTATTCAGAGTGAGGCCTAGCCATGTGCTAACGGTGACAGGAATCTAGAATTGGACAGTGAAGGAAAGCAAGTGATCTCAAGTAGTGTGCTGAAGGAGATGTGCAGTAGAAGAGACTGTCAGTTTGGATTTAATTACCTTTATTTAAACTAGAAGTATTTATCATTTGGGCATCCCATGTCCCTTTCCCCATCCAAGTTTAATCCCCTAATAAAAACAACAAAAACAAGCAAGTGACTGTTCATTGACTGGAAAAGTGTGCCTAAAATGGATGACTGATCAGCAGGGTGATGTGTGGATGTTGAAACATGCAGCAACCCCATGGGGCACCACTATAGATAGATTAAAATTTGGCAAGTCTCTGCTGAACCTGCCGAATTACAATCCATCTATATGCATGTAGCGCCGGTACTTTTTCAAAGTACACGCTATGCATGTAAATTTAGTTTTTTCCCAAAACTGTAGTTGAGTTTTGGGGTTAATTATTCTAGGTTATGCTTTGGCATCAATTTGGCTGGCCTGTATTAGTTCTGCCTGGTCATAGATGGGTGAGCACCTGTCACAGGCTTAGAATGCAGTCTGGTTGGACGCATTGGGAACCAATCTCTCCCTGGAGCCAATCAGTGGGCGCGTTTGTCCCAATGTGTATTCCGGGAGAGGGTACTTAAAGTGCTGAACTCACGTGGTTCTGGGTACATTCCGGGATCTGGCCTTGGTCCAGTCGCGGCCCAGGAGTGCCTGCTGACTCCATGGTCCTGGTCCTCCTGACCAGCCCCAGGGGCCCTCATGGCCTGGGGTGCGGATCCATCCATTTCTGAGCCTCGGAACTGGCTAGTTTGAGGCGCAGTAACTGAAGGAGGATTCTAAGGTGTTCTGATGCCATCTCAGGATTGGAGAGGCCCAGCAACTCTAAATGCAACCAGGGGAGAACTCTTTGGAGGAGGGCCACTCACAAGGCTGGCTGCTTGGTAAGAGCCTGGAAGCTGAGCTGTAAGGACAGTAATTGAATCTGCATTTCTTACGGTATCGCCGGACCGGCTGCAAGATACTGGTACTGTAAGAAAAGTTCCTAACCTATCCTTCAGTTGCAACCAAGTTCCTGTGAGAGACTTTTGAACATTCATCTAAAGTTTCACAACCAAGTCTGTGGCAGAGACTTTGCTAACCTAAAAATTACTTGTTGGCTGCTAGATCTACAAGCAAGGATTTATCCAACAGTTGAGTTATCCAGTTGCAAGTGGCTACTCCCTGGATCATCTAGAGGCATGTATTGAGTGTCAGCAGTTTTAAAGTACCTGAGCTAAACTTCATACCATTACCCTCTATTCCCAACTGAGAGACTGTGTTTCTGTTTAATGTTACAAGCAAATAAAAATCCTGAAAAGGAATTCAAGTGTCAGTCACCGCAATTACTGGGTATCAACCCTAGGAACCCCTAGACAAGAACGACGAGCTACAAGGCGGAGGAGGTAATCGATAAGCCCAGAAAAATCCAGCCGCCCCCAGGGGTGATGGCGCTACATGCAGCTTTAATGTATGACATTTATTTTGCTAAGGCACTGTGAATCATAAACAATTCATCCTGTACCAATTTACTCACTACAGGTAAGGATGAGCTGAGCCCATCAGCATCTCCCATCGCTGTCAGTCACAGCACCCTGTACCCATTATAGAGAAGGATGCCCCACAGCTCCTCCTTCTTCTGCTACTGTGCAGAACTGTACCTTCTCTAAGTAAGGTTGCTTAATCTCTCTGTGACTAAGTTAATCTAGTTAATCTTCATTGGTTTGACGATACCTCAATCTCTACCCATCTTGCTTGAAGTGTATAAACTTTAGAGGTTTTCAAAAACCTTTGCTTCATGTTGTGCTGTTGGTAGGGCCCAAATGGGACGAAAACTTAGTAAAAAAGCTCAATAGTGCAAATAGACATACTGCATATAAAATTAATATTCCTGCGAGTATGATAATGCTTTGAAAAAATAAATATAACAGATTCAATTAATCACCCTAGCTGTCCGTCTCCACCTGGAGTGGACTAGTGTTATGGTGATCTATTCCTGGTCACTTGGTACAGAAAGAGAAGAGTTAGCTGAGAGCATGTATGAGGTTTGCACTTTGCACTCTGCGCTCTCAGGGATGGGCTTAATACTTGGGTTGAACATGAGTTCGACTCGAACATTGGCTGTTCGCCCGTTCGCCGAATAGCGAACAACTTGGGGTGTTCGTGGCAAATTCGAGGTCTGGTATGGATTTTAAGGGGAACCCCGTGCCAAAATAAAAAAAAAATGGCATGGGGTCCCTCCAAAAATCCATACAAGACCCTTATCTGAGCACGCAACCTGGTAGGCTGCAGGAAAAGACGAGAGAGCACCCCCCTCCTGAGCCGTACCAGGCCACATGCCCTCAACATTCGGAGGGTGCTTTGGGATAGCCCCCCAAAACACCTTCTCCCCATGTTGATGGGGAGAAGGGCCTCATCCCCACAACCTTTGCCCGGTGGTTGTGGGGGTCTCTGGGTGGGGTGACCCCCAGATCCCGCCCCACCTGAGTGAATTGGTAATGGGGTACAAATGTACCCCTACCATTTCACAAAAAAAGTGTCAAAAATGTTAAAAAAGACAATAGACGGTTTTTGACATTTTCTTTTATTAATGTCTTCTTCTTTCCCCACTTCTACTTCCATCTTCTTTCTTCTGGTCTTCCTTCAGTGTTCTTCTTCTTCCTCCATCTGGTTCTTTCCCTGCTTCTTCCTCTATCTTCCTCTGGTCTTCTCATCCGGCATCTTCCTCCGGCTTCTTCTTCTCCTCTTCGTCCTCCGCACGATCCGCCTCAATGGGAGTCTTCCACTGTGTGACGCTTCTGTTCAGGTGACAGTTCTTATATAACAGAGGGTGGGGCCACCTGGTGATCCCGCCCCCCTCTGACGGGGGGCAGGGTCACCCGTTTACGTTTTTTTAATGTTGGTGCGGAGTTCCCCTTAAAATCCATACCAGACCTTAAGGGTCTGGTATGGATTTTGAGGGGGACCCCCACGCCATTTTTTTTAAATTTTGCCTCAGGGTTCCTCTTAATATCCATACCAGACCTGAAGGACGCTTCTGTTCAGGTGACAGTTCTTATATAACAGAGGGTGGGGCCACCTGGTGATCCCGCACCCCTCTGACGGGGGCAGGGTCACCCGTTTACGTTTTTTTAATTTTGGTGCGGGGTTCCCCTTAAAATCCATACCAGACCTGAAGGGTCTGGTATGGATTTTGAGGGGCACCCCCACGCATTTTTCTTTAAATTTTGGTTCGGGGTTCCCCTGTGGGGAAATCCCATGCCGTTTTTATCAATGAACTTTTTTGTGTATTGCCGGTAGAGACAACCAGTCAACTCTCCCTTACAAGGGGTGCTAAATTTGCTCCTAGTATGGCTAACCTCTCTATGGGAAAAAGGAAGAGACGGTAATTTAAGATTTGGAGTAAAGATATACTGTAATCAAGTTTATAAAAAAAAATAAAAATGTAATAAAAATGATTTAAATATTAAATAGTCCTCTAAATTCAGTAGTCAAATGGTTATTTTTTTAGAACTTTTTTAAAAACAAAGACCAAAATGATTTATACTACAAAACAGTTGCCATGAACTCAACTGGGTGTGGGGAGTTCCTAAAAGACAATTTATAAGGCCAAGGGGCAGTTGTGATAGGAAGATAACAGAAGTTATTTATAGCAGCGCCCCCAATTTGAGGAATCTTCTGTCAAAAAAAAGAATCTTGTGTAAAAAAAAAGGTAAATCTTAAAAGGTTTTATTATTGTGTGGCACTTGCCCCCGCAGGAGCTGCTGGGTATGATGGGTACTCTGTTTTGCCACGGCTCTTTAAAGCAGGGGTTCACACAAAAATTGAACCTCCACTTTTCATAACCCTCCCCCCCTCCGGTGTCACATTTGGCACCTTTCAGGGGGGGGGGAGGGGGGTGCAGATACCTGTCTAAGACAGGTATTTGCACCCACTTCCGGGCAGAGACTCCCACAGGAGTCTATGCCTCTTCCTGTCTCGCCGAACTGTCTGCTGGGAGACATACAGGTCCCAGAGACAGCACAGAGTTTTCTCATTGCGCTGAACAACTAGCGCATGTGCAGTAGAGAACTGGGAAGTGAAGCCACAATGCTTCACTTCCTGATTCCCTCACCGAGAATGGCGCCGGCAGCAGCTGGACTCCAGGAAAGGTAAGTGTCCATTTATTAAAAGTCAGCAGCTGCAATATTTGTAGCTGCTGGCTTTTTTTTTTTTTTTTTAAGTTTAAAAGAATTTTATTGTAAATAGTAACAATACAAGTTTATAAAAAGAAAACAGAAGTAACAAATTACCCCACTTGGGGTCGGTACAGAGGGCAGTTTACAGACAATTCCATTTAGTAGATTGCTTGGAAGGGTATATTCCGCCACCGAGCGGCATATAGAGTGAAAAGAGGATGCATAAGTTGTCGGGTAGCGTAGACTCTGTTCACACCAGGTGGGTTTGGTTATTTCTATGGTAAGTATCGGGAGACATAAGATCAGCGTCTTCCCCCCAACGCCCCGCGCACCCCAAAAGGGATCTTGCTGTGCGCGGAACGAACTGGAACCAGCACCTCAGGTAGGACCAGAGTGAGAGGCTGTAATTACTGCTCCCTAGAATGGGATGCTAACCCCCAACTGGGGTAAGCATGCCGAAGTGAGTCCGCTCTTGACCACCAGTTAAAAGGGCAAATGCTGAGCGGTAGCCTGTTGAAGCAATGGTTACAACAATTTACCAAGCAGGCTACCCCTCTGTACCCTGGAACAACAAAACTGATTAATCTAATTTGGGTCCCTGTTCGAACCGGGACCCTCCGAGTCAAGATTAGAGGATAGGAAGAAAGACAAAGGAAGAGAGAGGAAAGAGAAAGAGGAAAAGAGGTGCAGAAAGAGAGGAGTAGGATAAGAAAGGAGGGAAGGTGGGGAGGGGGAAGTTTGGGAGCCTCGCGGAGAGGAAATGAAGATCAAGAGCTACTTTAGTAAAAGGGACTTTCGGCACTTTCTCATTGGGGGATCAGTGAGATGCCCACGTATTATGCCAGTAAGGTGTTAGCAATTTTTTCCTGTGACATTATCCACAACAATTTTACTTAGCTCGGTGGAGGATACCGAGGGCGACTTCCAGGTGTGAGCTATGGTAATCTTGGCACCCAGAAGGATAAAATGGATGAGCGAGCGGGTCAATTTAGAAACCTGCGGCATAACATTATTAAGGAGGGCTATGGTCGGGCCCTGCGTTACTTTGCAGCCCGTAACCCTGCGGATGAGTTTAAAAACTCTGTTCCAAAATCCCTTAATTTTAGAGCATTCCCAGAGAGTGTGGAGGAGAGAGCCCAAAAGGCCACATCCCCTGAAGCAGAGGGGTAAAGACTGTGGATAAAATTTGGTAAGGCGGGTAAGGACCAGATACCATCTGGAGATCACTTTAATGTCAGCTTCCATAAGGGAAGTGTTTAGGATACCTTTATATGAGCGTGTAAAGTTCATGTGCCAAGTGTCCAGATCCCATTCGATCTGGAGGTCATGCTCCCACCTCAACATATAGTAAGCTTTGCCCTGTGGTTCAGCTAACGCTGAGTAGATCAGGGAGATACCTCCCCTGACGCCCATGGCTGAGGAACACCAGAGTTCATATTGAGTGACCGAGAGTGGGCTGTCTGAGCTGTTCCAGACCTTACGCAAAAAATGTAATAGCTGATAGTATTGTAAAGTTTCCAACAGATGGTCGGACATTCTCTTCAGGATCTCTTGGTAGACAGTAGAATTCATAGTTCCTTTATACACGAACAGATGGTCGGACATTCTCCTTCAGGATCTCTTGGTAGAGCAAAACAGCCCAAGACCATCACACTACCACCTTCATATTTTACTGTTGGTATAATGTTCTTTTTCTGAAATGCAGTGTTCCTTCTACGCCAGATATATGGACACACACCTTCCAAAGAGTTCACTTTTGTCTCATCGGTCCACAGAATGTTGTCCCAAAAGTCTTGGGGATCATCAAGGTGTTGTGGAGAAATTGAGCTTTGATGTTCTTTTTGCTCAGCAGTGGTTTTCTCCTTGGAACTCTGCCATGCAGCCATTTTTGCCCAGTCTTTTCCTGATGGTGGAGGCATGAACGCTCACCTTAACTGAGGCAAGTGAGGCCTGCAGTTTCTTGGACGTTGTTGTGGGGTCTTTTGTGACCTCTTGGATGAGTCGTCGCTGCGCTCTTGGGGTAATTTTGGGCGGCCGGCCACTCTTGGGAAGGTTCACCACTGTTCCATGTCTTCGCCATGTGTGGATAATGGCTCTCAAGGTGTGGCAATAATCAGGCCTGGGTGTGGCTAGAGAAATTGAAGACTGATAGATCTCAATTATTTTCTTTCTCAATTGTTACTGAATTTCTTTGGGTCTTGGCATGATGTGTAGCTTTTAAGGATCTTCTGCAAAGGAACAGGAAATGAGGAAGGGGGCAAACACTTTTTTACAACTTAGAGATGCAGTACTTAAGTGCTTAAGTACTGAAGTACTGAAGCCGCAACGCTTCACTTCCTGATTCCCTCACCGAGAATGGCGCCGGCAGCAGCTGGACTCAAGGAAAGGTAAGTGTCCATTTATTAAAAGCAGCAGCTGCAGTATTTGTAGCTGCTGGCTTTTTTTTTTAAGTTTAAAAGAATTTTATGGAAAATAGTAACAATACAAGTTTATAAAAAGAAAACAGAAGTAAAAAATTACCCCACTTGGGGTCGGTACAGAGGGCAGTTTACAGACAATTCCATTTAGTAGATTGCTTGGAAGGGTAAATTTCCGCCACGGAGCCGCATATAGAGTGAAAAGAGGATGCATAAGTTGTCGGGTAGCGTAGACTCTGTTCACACCCGGTGGGTTTGGTTATTTCTATGGTAAGTATCGGGAGACATAGGATCAGCGCAGTGGCGGCCCGTCCATAGGGGGCGCCCGGGCTCCGCCCCCCCCCCCCCCCCTCCTTGCAGTTAAAAAAAAAAAAAAAAAAGTTAAAAAAAAAAAAAAAAAAAATTATTTAAACATGTCCCTTTAAAAAAGGGCGCCGGGCACAGTGCAGTATGCACCGCTCTATCACCAATAGATAGATTCATGCATTGCATGAATCTATCTATTGTCACCGCTGCCGCCCCCTATTCAGGTGTCCGACCCCTGATCGGGCGCCGGGCATCTGAATTACAGTGGGGGGGGGGGGTGGGGTGTTGCTGGAAGCGCCCCTATTAGAGCTGTAAGCTCTAATAGGGGACCTGATTAGAGCGGTGGGCTCTAATAGGCTTCCCTAAGTGTAAACAGCGGGCGCACGGCTGTGCGTTCGCTGATTACACAGTATTGTGTTAGAGAAGCGAATACATCGCTTCCCTAACACAGAACCGCCTCTCAGCCAATCAGGTTGCCAGGTCTGTTACCTGTAACCTGATTGGCTGAAGTCACAGGCGCTGTGATTGGACGCTAGGCGTCCAATCATAGCAAAAGACAGGAGCGCGGGAGAAGAAGAACTCGGACGGACGATAGCAGAAGACAGGAGGAGCGCGGGAGAAGAAGACCTCGGACGATGAGACACCGCTCGCCGCCTGACGCCGTCACCAGCTGCACATCGAGACAAGGTAAGTGCAGAGGGCAGGCAGGGGGCACAGTGGCAGCACTTGGAGGGGCACTCTGGCAGCACTGGAGGGGCACAGTGGCAGCACTTGGAGGGGCACTCTGGCAGCACTTGGAGGGGCACTCTGGCAGCACTGGAGGGGCACAGTGGCAGCACTTGGAGGGGCACAGTGGCAGCACTTGGAGGGGCACTCTGGCAGCACTTGGAGGGGCACTCTGGCAGCACTTGAGGGGGCACTCTGGCAGCACTTGAGGGGGCACTCTGGCAGCACTTGAGAGGGCACTCTGGCAGCACTTGAGGGGGCACTCTGGCAGCACTTGGAGGGGCACTCTGGCAGCACTTGGAGGGGCACTCTGGCAGCACTTGGAGGGGCACTCTGGCAGCACTTGGAGGGGCACTCTGGCAGCACTTGAGGGGCACTCTGGCAGCACTTGGAGGGGCACTCTGGCAGCACTTGAGGGGGCACTCTGGCAGCACTTGAGGGGCACTCTGACAGCACTTGGAGGGGCACTCTGGCAGCACTTGGAGGGGCACTCTGGCAGCACTTGAAGGGGCACTCTGGCAGCACTTGAAGGGGCACTCTGGCAGCACTTGAGGGGCACAGTGGCAGCGTTTGAGGGTCACAGTGGCAGCGTTTGATGGGCACAGTGGCAGCGTTTGATGGGCACAGTGGCAGCATTTAATGGGCACAGTGGCAGCGTTTGATGGCACAGTGAGGCTGTTTGTTTGCGCCCCCCCAAAAATTTTGAGCACCAGCCGCCACTGGATCAGCGTCTGCCCCCCAACGCCCCACGCAGCCCAAAAGGGATCTTGCTGTGCGCAGAACGAACGGGAACCAGAACCTCAGGTAGGACCAGAGTGAGAGGCTGGAATTACTGCTCCCTAGAACGGGATGCTAACCCCCAACTGGTGAGCGTGTAAAGTTCATGTGCCAAGTGTCCAGATCCCATTCGATCTGGAGGTCATGCTCCCACCTCAACATATAGTTCGCTTTGCCCTGTGGTTCAGCTAACGCTGAGTAGATCAGGGAGATACCTCCCCTGACGCCCATGGCTGAGGAACACCAGAGTTAATATTGAGTGACCGAGAGTGGGCTGTCTGAGCTGTTCCAGACCTTACGCAAGAAATGTAATAGCTGATAGTATTGGAAAGTTTCCAACTTAGAGATGCAGTACTTAAGTGAGATGGGGCCATCATTGTTAAAATATTGTCAGCTGCTGGCTTTTAATAAAAAAAATTCAGGTGGACTCCCTCTTTAAGTTTCTTGGACCCCACTGACACACCTGTGTAACTTAAACATTAGTATGCCACCACTCTATAATAATGCACAGAAAATAGGCCACAAGCAACTGGATGGTAGACTGAAAGGATATATTAATGTAATGAAGTTAAACGATGTATGAATCAATAAACAGGCAATCAAATGGGTTTAAAGATGCTGTACTAGATAAAATGAGCACTGACCCATAAGCTGGCAATCAATTGAACTGTAGTGATGCTAAACCAAATTATTACTGGTACAAACATGGTTAAAAATATCTGCATCAACAAATCCAGAAAAAAAGGTCTTTGTGTGCACACTATGCATTCAGCCCCAATACTGGGTGTATATGTTCCTGGCAAATGGGGTACCCTTGGAGGTTTCTACAAGTACCTGGCTTCTAAGTGTCATTGTTAGCCACCTGTTGTTGGAGCCCTCCCGTAAGGTGGTTCACATGTATCTGTCCCTTTAGGAGTGTGCAATGAATGGATGATGGGCTGCTAAACAAGGAGCAGTCTCTATTGCATTAACTGTGCCAGTGTTGAGATAAGCACAGATGGTTTAGCTCACCACTCTTGGTATGCAGGAATCCTGTCCACATGACTTGGCAGTCTGTCGTCCTCAGGTACCTGGGACCCGTTGACTCAGTCCTCCCTAACTGGTTGCTACAAAACTCAGTCTCTCAGCTCTGGTCCTTGCTGCTTCTCCTTTGATGTAGACTCTCATGTGAACAGGTCTTCCCAGATTCGGTCCCAGTTGAGAAAATGATCTCTGTGGCTCAATCCTCAGGCTCTTATAGACACATTTCCTTATTTTCTGGTTAATGACTATGAGGTTTAAACTCTGGAACCACAGGCCTGAGAATACTAGCATCAGTCTCTGCAAGAGGAGAGGATGGGGTGGCATGTGGGTGTAGATGGCCACATCCAGTCTATAAAAGCAAATTCCTCCTCTATAGTCTCTTACGTCTGTCAGAGTCCTTTGGTTGAGCGATCTCCTCCTGAGGTCTCCTGCTCTTCCTCATCTACTTCAGCCTGCAGAAGTTTGTTAAGAGGGTGGACTATATTTGGAAACCCCTCCAGGAACCTCCTGTAATAAGAACAGAATTTCAGAAATTATCTCAGCACATTCACATTTTGGGGCCTTGGTTAGATGGAGACGGCTTCCAACTTTTTGGGGTCAGTGGCCACTTCTTCAGCTGAGACCACATGCCCAAGGTAGATGACCGACAACTGAGCGAATTGGCACTTCACAAGGTATAGCTTAAACCCTTCTCCATAGAGACACGCCTCATAGAGTCCCTCCAAAGACAATGATATTGTCTAGGTACACAAACACTTCAGTGAGGTCCATGTCACCACCATTTTCCTCCATCAAACACAAAATGGTTGCTGGGGCCTATGACAGTCCTTATGGCATTTGATTGAACTGGAAAAATCTCACTGGGCAAATGAAAGTGGTTTTCTCTCTAGCATCAGGATGCATCAGTATCTGATGGTACCCACTTCTCAGGTCCAGCATGCCGAACCACTTAGCCATGAAGAGACATTGTAAACATCTTCGATGCAAGGGTGGTGTATTGAACTGGAATAGTACTTTTGTTGAGTGTACAATAGTCAATATACATTATTAAGCTGCCCATAAATGGTTCAAATCTTGGATGGTTTAGCTGAGATTCAATCCATGTATGGGCAGGCTGATTGTACCCACATTGATCCATCAATCATCTTGGGTTCAACCAGCATTTTGGATTTTCTAGTATGGTATTATTGCCAGCAGCCATAGCTGCTAGCAAAAACCACAGTGTTCTACCAGCAGGGATGGCTCTCCGCCTCCCCCACACCTCTATTCCCACTGAGCAATAGCTCAGTTGGTGGGATTCCCCCGTCAACACTGACTGTATTGATGGGGGAATCAAGGAATTTTTATTTTATGCAACCCAAGGTTGCAGGAAAGAAAATCACATCATCTATGGCCTGCCTTAAAGACCCATTGTTCTTCCTCACCACCACGATGGGAGAGGCATAGGGTCTTCTGGACTCTCGTATTATTGCTCTCTTTTTCAGGTCTGCAATCTGTTCTCTGAGATCATCTGAGTATGCCAATGGCATACATATTGTCCTTTCTTGAAGCCACTTGTCCTCTTGTAGACAAATGTGTTGAACACTTTTTGCACACACCCCATCAAAATCATTTCTAGAGAATGCTTTCTGCCAGTTTAAAAGCTAACTCTTCAGCTGCTCCCCCCACCAAATCATGTGGTGAAAGGGGTGTGGCTCAATTTACCTGCCCTATTATCATGCAAATCCAAAGGTTTAGCAGGGCACAAGTGGTATTTTCATACACTGACTGGGACTTTCCCATGGGGCTTCTGTGAAACTCTGGGATTAACTCCAAATATTTCCCCTGTAGAACACTCTCAAGAATGACACAGGGGCCAGACTGGTTTCAACTCACTTGACTGAGGCCCATAAATACATAACTTCACAGGGTTGTAAGACCTTGTCCCACCCATCCAGCCTCCATACTTTTCCTGTCCCTTCAGCTGGGGTTTTCTGTTCTTGAACCATATGCTTGTACACTGCTTGCGACGTGGGATGTACCCCTTTGGGGGCAGCTTCACTCTCTAAAAAGTTAGGGGAAAGGGGCCATCAAGCTAAATCTGTATTTGTCCCCACTATTATGGTACTCTGATTAGCTCCTGGAGTTCAGGAACACACAATAGCTAACGTGTCAGAGGTTTCAGGCTGTCCTACCATTATTAAGCTGAACTCAAGCTTGACCAACAGCTATCCATCACAGGAAAGTTTCTCAATCCCTATTCCCCAGATCTCCAAGTCTTGCAGCTTTCGCAAAGTCAAGTCCTTCAGGTGTTTGTCATAAAAGTCACACTAGATTTTTTGAGCCTAGAAGGGCTTTTGTGTGTACACCTTCCACCTGATCACGCAGAGAAGGGCCTATGAGCTTAACAGAGAACTTGCTTGGAGGAGCAGGCTAATTCTGTTGTCATCTAGAATGATGGTTTAAAGTTTGGTGTGCATTGATCTCCCTTGGGCTGGGCCTGAGCCTGGTTGTAATTTGAGCACCCTAGCAATGGTTTTAGACGTCGCTTGGTGTGAAGGTCTGAACCTCATCTGCCCTCCGTTTTGATTCTGTAAAATGTAGTAAACTAATTTAGCTGGGCACCTGGCTGGCTCCTTCAATGGGGCCCTTTAAAGTTTCCTGCTGGCTTCTGGTGTTGGATTTCATGCTTTGGTGGACTTGTGCAGTTGCATCAGTAGTGTCCCACTATTCTGCAATGAAAGCAGATCACTTGACTCTTCAGATTCTCTGCAGGAACGACTGTGAAGTTCAAAGTCTGACTGGGCTCTGGGATATTTTTGGCAGGCAATGTGGTGACTGACTGCCAGCAGAGCCACCATTTCCATAATTTGTGACATCTGTGGCTTCAGGGTGAATATTCTTTGAGTTAACCTCTATCACACCTACCAATCCAACTTTGGCCAGGGATGCTGATGACAGCATAACCACAGTTATCTTCACTTCAAACATGACTTTCCCTTTCTCACTGCTTTAATGAGCCCAGGATATTTAGTGGCATTCCATTTTCTGAATTATTTAGCTGGATCCACAGTATCCAGTGTTGGATGTCAAGCTTGAATTGGTAGATCAAATCTAAAGCTTTGTCCTTTTGCATGAATTCCTCTTGTAGCATAGTGTACAAGCTGTACAAGTCTTATGACTAAACCTGAGATTTCTGATTGGCAGCAGCTCCTCTCAAGGTCTTAGTGGTGAACTTTTTCTTTTGAGCTTCAAGGACATCCCATTCTTCAGGGCCTGCTCCATTCAAGTTTCAAAATTCCCCAACATGCACTGACTGTGTCCCAGAGAAGAGTCTCCATTTTCTGTAGCCTGCCCCTGAATGGATAGCATTAGTCTGATTGTACTTGGTCATAAAGTTCCTCAGATCAGAAGTCTGCCCCTAAGGTAACCAAGGTCACTGGTGTAGAAGCTCCTTCAGTGAGTGTGGCGTGACTTGAGCTCTCTCTGTGCTTGTATCTGGCACTCTAATCTAAACCAAGCCGGCTTTAATGTTGTTAGTCAGCTGCAGACTAGCCCCCTGGAAGCAGACAGGGATTCCACTCTAACAGCATAAGGGCTTGAGAGGCGTCTTGATCCATTTTCAGGTCTGGTACGAAAACTCTCTGATCATGAACTAAAGTCATCACTGCTTGATGAACTTGCTCTTCTGCCCAGGTATTACTGGGGATTATGAGCATCACACTTGACTCCCGGCAGCCATTGTACTCCTCACACCACTGGATTGATGCAGCAGGGTCCATTTTGGCTGTTTCTCCTTGTAACTTGCTTATAGAACAGAGATATCTTGGATGATCCCCCACTTGTATCCTTTGTTCCTCACAGGAGTTGCTGGATATGATGGGTTCTCTGTTCTGTCACAACTCTTTAAGCTGCTCAGACCCCACTGACACACCTGTATAACATAAACGGTAGCATGCTACCACTCTGTAACAATGCACAGAAAATAGACCACAAGCAACTGGAATGGTAGACTGTGTTTACTATGCTTCAGTTTGTGAATGAACGGTAAGCTCTGTAAGAGCTAGTCCTGTCCATTCATTCTGTGCAGCTGAAGCTGCAGAGAAGAAAATTGAGGGTTGTGTCCTCAATCTATATTCTCCATCTCAAAGCTGGAACATCAGAGGTTTAGACCCCTGATATTTCACCAAAGCCCCCAAATGAGGCATTTAATTGTAAAATAAAAAAAATAAAAGTGTAAAAAGAATATTTTAAAAATAGAATAACAAAAATAAAAACCTACTGACACAAGTGGAGGAACTACCAGGGTTGCAAAGGTCACACTTGCGACTAGGCCTTGGCATTCTGCCACCATGGGGGGGGGGTTCCCAAGATGGCAGGGTCCCGTGATGGGAGTAAATGGCCCCAGAATGAGTGGGAAGAGCCCCAGGCTTGTAGAAAAGGGCCCTGGCTGGGGGTCAGGGGGAGCCCCTTATGGTTTATTTCACTGGGGCCCTGAAGGTTCTAGTTAGGCCCCTGCCACTCACCCCTCACAGTGGTGGACATAGACCAAGGGGAGAGGATTCCAAAGACCCAATGGGGTGCAAGGAAAATAAAAAACAGCATTTTTGCTTGTAAATAATTGGATGATAAAATCAGCAGAGATTCCCCTAATTTCAGATCTTCCCCTCAGATCTAAAGTGACTGCCCTTCCAAGTGCACTTTTTTTGCTGGATTTGCCTTTAGTAAATCAACCCCAATGAGTATTCAATCCTTTGATAACCTCATAAGATTTGTCAATGCCAAGATACATGACTGTAACTTAGTCGACTCTGTCCATAAAGTTAATACTTAGAGATTATATATGTTGGTACACACTGCGCAAGTGGAATATATATGATATAACACTGTACTGACCCATGTGGGATTGAATCTATATGCTTATGGACACATTTTGGTAGGTGCTTGGAATACGTCTACCGTGCCTTTCTGGAGAGTTCTTTGATGCTTAAAAAAGTGACACTTTTAGGTAGGTACTGAGCTTGTATGTCTGCTGTGTCACATATGAGAAATGTAGTAAAACCAATAAGGATTTGAAGCTATAAAACAAGTTTAAAACACTTGTTAATAGGACTCCAGCATAAGCTGATGATGACCTATGAGTTACCCCATTAGGAATCCACTGTGCCTTTACAATTTAGCAACGATTTCTACAGCACTGGACTTAAAGGCCAGGATGTGCACAAAGAAGTGTAAATAAGAAAAACTCCACTCCTAATGACAACTGTGATACACTAAAAATACAAGCGTTTGTATAACAATACTATTATATTTTGCTAACAACAGAAAAGAATGACTCAAGTTTATCTCGCTTAATGGACAGAGATATGCAAAATGTACACCTATAAGTTACGATATGGTTCTCTTTTTTTGATTCATCTCAGGAAAACTATTGTGCCTAATTGAGTGAAACATATAAAGGAAATAACTTGGAGTACTACATCTAAAAGACAAAATCATATATTCCTTTTTTTTTTTTTTTTACTTTTATAAGAGATTCATTACCCCCTCCCCACAAGAAAAACAAAAACACGAAGAGGTACATATACAGCCCAAAGGTGCTTTGATTCGTTCAAAGAATTGGTTCATGGAAGGTGGCTTTCATTAGAATGTGGGTTTTAAGTGTATATACCACGGTTTTTAAGAATATGTTTTTTGTACATAAAATATGCAATGTACTTTTAAGTGGGAGATGGGGGAAGCACCAGAGGGCTACCAGGATGAATCATCCAGCCCTAACCTCTAATTAACGCTAACTAAATTAGCACTTACAAAACTACAAGGTGAGTCAGAGTATGGTTTGCCTACACTAATTCTAGCACACACTAGAGCAGGGGTGCCCAACCAGTGGCCCGGGGGCCACATGTGGCCCGCAGAGCCCTCTGATGTGGCCCGCGACCTCCTGCTCTGGGATGGAATAGAATAGAATACTGTTATTAAAGGTCAGTTTATTACTAAAATCACAGTGTATCTATGGGTATATATCTGTTCTGCAGTTGTTACTGGGCTGCTTTCAAACTGTTCTGCAGGTGCAGAGCAGTTTACCTGTGGGTTGCCTGCACTAAGCCATAGACTTCTGTTATTACCGGATAGTTTGGTGAGCTTTCAGAAAGTGCACCCAACCGGCAGAATATAATAGAAGTCTATTGCAAAGGGCAGGAAAGCCAAAGGTACACTGCGTTTCACCCGCGGTGCGGGTAAACCGCAGCGCATCAGTGGGAAAGCAGCCTTGGGCTCCTTTCATATGGTCAGTCTGACAGTCTGACCAATTGGACTCTCCATTCACCTCTAAGTAGTGGCAGACATAAACCGACTTGCGTCCTACCTCCAATCCGATCCTCAAAAAAAGGGGTATAGTGGGCTATGTCCATGTCCACTCTGCATATGCAGAGCAGACACAGACATGCCATCCACCCGCTCAGCTAATTGTGGCCCGCGACCAGTTACCAAGTCGCTTAAGTGGCCCTTGCTCTTCAAAAGGTTGGGCACCTCTGCACTAGAGGGTGTTAAAAAAAAACATTTTCAACCACTTTGAACCTAAAAGAAAAAAATAATGCACAATTTTAGTTCCCCTGTACATACCTGCATCTTATATTACATTTGTCATAAGAAATATGGGGCTTCCACTGCTGGCCCAAAATTGCTAGTTTCCTGGTTGTGTCTGGTTTCAATATTTCTGCATCACAGACTAGGAACAAGCATGTTGCAAAGGAGAATGGCCAAGTGTCAGAATTCCTTATCTCTATACCTGTTCCAGGCCAGAAACACAAAAAGCATTAAAGCCAAAGAATCAGCACAGGCAGCCAGTCTGAAAAGAAGAGGTCAGCAAAGGCAGCCTACATAATTCTCCCATGACAGGTTTACTTCATACTGTGCCATGAAACACACGAAGAGTTCTCTGCCACTGGTCTCAATAGCACAAAGTTCTCTATTGCATTTTTTAAATTCCTGTTTGTGACAGTTTTCAGCAAGTGCATTTTTTTTTTGTTTGCAAAATTTGATACATAACAAAAGGATTTATTGCTATAAGTTGCCAAGCTTGTTCCCTCTTTGTTGGTGATATAAATAAATAATATGTTCAAACTCATTCAGAAAATGTATGATATGCTAAAAGAAAAAAACAAATAAACCCACAATGAAAGATCTGTATATTTTCACTCACAGGAGTATGGGAAGGGTAAACTGATTTAGTCAAAGCTACCAATACAAAGCTTAGTAAAGGTCTCCCTCTTTTGGAATCTAAAAGTAGTTCAATTCCAGTTTATGCCTGTCACTAATATTTACTGGCATAGGAATGCATCAAAAGAGTAACTACACTTTCGTTGAGAAAAAACATTCCCCTCTGGGTCAGTGGCGGTGCGTGCATAGAGGGCGCAGGAGCGCCGCCCCCCCTCTCCTGCACCGCTCTATCACCAATAGATAGATTCATGCATTGCATGAATCTATCTATTGTCACCGCTGCCGCCCCCTATTCAGGTGTCCGGCCGGGCATCTGAATTACAGTGGGGGGGGGGGGTGTTGCTGGAAGCGCCCCTATTAGAGCTGTAAGCTCTAATAGGGGACCTTATTAGAGCGGTGTGCTCTAATAGGCTTCCCTAAGTGTAAACAGCGGGCGCACTGCTGTGCGTTCGCTGATTACACAGTATTGTGTTAGAGAAGCGAATACATAGCTTCCCTAACACAGACCCACCTCTCAGCCAATCAGGTTGCCAGGTCTGTTACCTGTCACCTGATTGGCTGAAGTCACAGGCGCTGTGATTGGACGCTAGGCGTCCAATCATAGCAGAAGACAGGAGCGCGGGAGAAGACATCCGACGGAGACACCGCTCGTCGCCTGACGCCGTCACCAGCTGCACACCGGGACAAGGTAAGTGCAGAGGGCAGGCATGGGGCACAGTGGCAGCACTTGAGGGGCACAGTGGCAGCACTTAAGGGGCACAGTGGCAGCACTTAACGGGTACAGTGGCAGCACTTAAGGGGCACAGTGGCAGCGTTTGGAGCACAGTAGCAGCACTTGGGGCACAATGGCAGAACTTGGGGCACAATGGCAGAACTTGGGGCACAATGGCAGCACTTGGGGCACAATGGCAGCACTTGGGGCACAATGGCAGAACTTGGGGCACAATGGCAGCACTTGGGGCACAGTGGCAGCACTTGGGGCACTGTGGCAGCGTTTGATGGGCACAGTGGCAGCACTTGGGGCACAGTGGCAGCGTTTGATGGGCACAGTGGCAGCATTTAATGGGCACAGTGGCAGCGTTTAATGGGCACAGTGGCAGCGTTTGATGGCACAGTGAGGCTGTTTGTTTGCGCCCCCCCAAAAATTTTGAGCACCAGCCGCCACTGCTCTGGGTGATCTATGTACATTGAAAGTATTTTAACAAACTTTTATAGCAAATTTCTACCTTTTGTTATTCTGAGGAAATCCCCTGTGTGTTTGTCTGTGTCCATGTGGAAAAGTGAGTCTAATGGAAGTGGTTTCATAATTATCAACCAGCTGCTGCACCTGCAGGGCACTAATGAGGAAAGTTGCAGGGTCTGCATCCCTTTAGATGTGTTCCTATTAGGAGTATCTCACCATAAATTAAATTTTTGGTGCAAGGAATGCCTGAAATCTGACTTGTATCTTAGGTGTCCTTTTATGAAACTGAGATCAGCTGCGATCCCAAGTCTCACAGCTGATCTCAGATCTTTACCAGTGTATGAAACTGAGGTAATCAGATGAGAACATGTTCTCCACTGATTACCTCAGCACAGTGAGAATCTGTAACTGACTGTCACAGAAACGGCCAGTGTATGAAGGTGCGATCTCAGCACCTCACTGGCGATCTGTGACAGGATTCTCACTTTCTGATTCACCATCTCAGAGGTGGAGAATCAGAGAGAGAAGCGCCAAGCTGCCTCAGTATTCTGGAGAAAGCAGGAAGTCTTTTGACTTCCTTCTTTCACTCAGGAGCAGCCATACCGTGAGAGCACATCTTCCCCACCATTACACACCCCAAAACTAGCAGGTTAGCAATCTAAAGTGTGTATATATATATATAGATATATCTATATCTATATCTATCTATCTATCTATCTATCTATCTATCTATCTATCTATCTATCTATCTATCTATATATATATATATATATATATATATATATAAATAGATAGATAGATATACACATACACATTGAAATAAACACACACACATATATATATATATGTGTGTGTTTATTTCAATATATATATATATGCTAAATGCTATGATATATATATATATATATATATATATATATATATATATATATATATATATATATATATAGATAGATAGATAGATAGATAGATAGATAGATAGATAGATATGTATATATATTATTCTACCTGCATTTAAATGCTATTATTAATGTCATTTTTATATCATTTTTAATTTATTAGTAAATAAAATTTTGTAAACCCTGAAATATGGTTTTACCCATGGCATGTTCCATTAGGCTACTTTTCACACTGAGGCGCTGGGCGTGCTGGCGGTAAAGCAGCGCTATATTTTAGCGGCACTTTACCGTCGTTATAGCGGTGCTTTTCGAACGCTAACGGGGCAGTTTTACCCCGCTAATGACTGAAAAAGGGTTAAAACCACCCGCAAAGCGCCACTGCAGCGGCGCTTTGCAGGGGAGTTTGGAGCGCTGCCCCATTGTTTTCAATGGGAAGGGGCGCTTTAGGATCGGTAAATACACAGCTCCTACAGCGCTCCAAAGATGTGGCTTGCAGGACATTTTTCAGCATCCTTCAGGCGCTATTTTTAGAACTTTAGGCCCCTTTCACACTGGGGCGGTTTTCAGGTGGTACAGCGCTAAAAATAGCGCCTGTACACCGCCTGAAAAAAACCGGCCCCATTCACTACAGTGTGAAAGCCGGGCAGGCTTTCACACTGGAGCGGTGCGCTTGCAGTACGGCAAAAAAAGTCCTGCTAGCAGCATCTTTGGAGCAGGATAGGAGCGGTGTATTCACCGCTCCTATACCGCTCCTTCCCATTGATTTGAATGGGACACCGCGGTAATACTACGGCTACGGCGTCGCTCTGCGCGGGATTTTAACCCCTTTTCGGCCGTTTGCGGGGGTAAAACCGCACCGCGAGCGGCCGAATCTCGCGGGCAAAACGACGGTAAAGCAGCGCTAAATGTAGCGCTACTTTACCGTCACCGCGGCTCCCTCCCCAGTGTGAAAGGGGCCTTAGTGCCTGCAAAGCGCCTCAGTGTGAAAGGGGCCTTACAGTATGGCCCCTTTCACACTGGGCCTTTTCTAGGCGCTACAGCGCTAAAAATAGCGCCTGTATAGCGCCTGAAAAAATCCGGCCCCTTTCACTCTGCTTTCACACTGGAGCGGTGCGCTAGCAGGACGGTCAAAAAAGTCCTGCTAGCAGCATCTTTGGAGCGGTGAAGGAGCGGTGTATTCATAATTCAAATTCAAATTGAAATCAATGGGACAGCGCGGCAATACCGCCGGCAAAGCGCCGCTGCAGCAGCGCTTTGCGGGCGGTTTTACCCCTTTTTCTGCCGTTAGGGGGGGGTTAAAACTGCACTGCTAGCGGCCGAAAACCGACGCTAAAACGACAGTAAAGCAGCGCTAAATAAAGCGCTGCTTTACCGCCGACGCCGCTCCCACCCCAGTGTGAAAGGTGTCTTATATAGGGGTTTATCAATTATGAAATATATTTTATTTTAATTTATTAATAAATATTTATACTTGTATACTTAATTAAAATAATTTTTTAATGATTATAAATGTATTTTACATTTATATGAATGGTGTATAGCTTCATTACATATGTGGATTACATTAATTTACTATACACCTTTCACATTTAAATAGGCACATATATGATCTTTAAATATTGATAAAAACAATGTTTTTTAATAATTAGGTTAATGTATATTGTGTAGGGGAATTTAACTTTATTATTTTATTAATATGTTGGGGAATAATGTGTTAATTAGTGTTTAACTTTTGTATTTTAAATCGCCTCAGACTGTAATCCCGCTACATCTCGAGAGATTACAGTGTGAGGAGAAATTCTGAGGAGTTCCCGGCGTTTGTAGATCGCTTCTCAACTCAACATGAGAAGCGATCTACAGACCATCATAAACAGGCACTCAGGGGAGAGCGATCTCCCCTGAGAATGCCTGAGAAATGAATAGCGGTATTTTACCGCACTTTCATAAAAGGACACCTTAGTGCAGACTTCTAGGAAAATCAGCGAGCCAATCACACAAGCAGGAAATTATCTGTTTATGTGGTGTGCTCAGTACACATCCTGTGTACAGAGCACCTCCAGGTAGCCATTTTTTATTGTATTTTCAGAAAAGTACAGAGCTGCAGATTGAAAAGGAAAAGTATTTTTAACCTCTTGCCGACCAGCCGCCATTATACTGTGGCAGGTCAGCACGATCCCGTGAACTGTCGTAGCTATACGTCGGCTCGCAGGATCGGGATAAAAGATGACCACGCGCCCGATGCACTGCGGGGTGCCCATGCTCGTGGCTGAAGGTCGCGATGACCGCTGGCCACGAGCAATCGCAGGCACGAGAGGCAGAACAGGGACATGTGTGTGTAAAACACACAAATCCCTGTTCTGTGAGGAGTGACAGATCATGAGTTCCTAAGAGCTAGGAACCACGATCTGTCATTTCCTCTAGGTCAGTCCCTCCACCCCACAGTTAGAAACTCACACAGGGAACACAGTGAATCCCTTGATCGCCCCCTAGTGTTAACCCCTTCCCTGCCAGTGACATTTTTACAGTAACCAGTGCATTTTTATAGCACTGATCGCTGTATAAATTCCAATGGTCCCAAAAATGTGTCAAAAGTGTCTGATGTGTCCGCCATAATGTTGCAGCCCTGATAAAAATCGCAGATCGCCGCCATTACTAGTAAAAAAAAAAAAATAATAATAAAAATGCTATAAATCTATCCCCTATTTTGTAGACGCTATAACTTTTGCACAAACCAATTAATATACGCTTAGTGATTTTTTTTTACCAAAAATATGTAGAAGAATACATATTGGCCTAAACTGAGAAAAAATTATTATTTTTTTTTTTTTTTTAAATGGGGATATTTATTATAGCAAAAAGTACAAAATATTGTCGCTCTTTTTTTGTTTATAGCGCAACAAATAAAAACCACAGAGGCAATCAAATATCATCAAAGGCTCTATTTGTGGGGAAAAAAAAGGACATCAAATTGGTTTGGGTGCAGCGTCGCAATTGTCAGTTAAAGTGGCGCAGTGCTGAATCGCAAAAAAATGGCCTGGTCATTCAGCAGCCAAATCTTCCAGGGCTGAAGTGGTTAATAACATTCAATTACAATATGTACTTGTATCGCATTAGTATATGCTATAATATTTTTTCTTTATTAACTTTTTTTCCCCCAACGAAAGTGGAGTTACCCTTTAATAGTCGCAAAGGATATAATTCCACTTTGTTTGGACCAAATGTCTTTGTAAACCCATATCTTACCTTGCTAAAGCAGCAGTGACATCATCACAGTACAACTGTGTTGTACACAGCCTGTGCAGAGAGCAGAGCTGTGGGAGGGGCACATCAGTCTCCACCCACTACAGGCTGCTTGCATAAAACGACAGGAGGGGCGGAGACAAGACCAGTCACCTCCCACAAGGAGAGAGAGTCTTTATTACAGGAAGCTCCTGCACAGGCCTCATGCACAGGGGTGATTTGGCCTGTATAGGATAAAAACCTGGTATTTTTGATGCAGTCTGTCAAAATGCCCAGATTTTACCATGTAAAGCCACAAGAATAGCCACTTAGCAGCACTGGGCTAAGTTACTGAACTTTATCGTATTAAAAAGCATTACAAGGCAACAAGTAAGCCGTTCATGTTAGCCAGAAAACACTGCAACTGTGCTACAGTCAGAAAACCCATTGACATTATTCTAACATGAATTCTTTATAATATTTTTTATTATATGCATTTCTCTCTATATAAACTCTTGATATAAAGTATTGGGATGCCTGCCTTTACATGCAGATGAACTTTTGTGACATCCCAGTCTTAGCATGTAGGGTTCAATTTTGAGTTGGCCCGCCTTTTGCAGCTATAACAGCTTCAACTCTTCTGGGAAGGCTGTCCACAAGGTTTAGGAGTGTGTCTATGGGAATGTTTGACCATTCTTCCAGAAGCACATTCGTGAGGTCAGACACTGATGTGGAGGAGAAGGTCTGGCTTGCAGTCTCCTCTCTAATTCATCCCAAAGGCGCTCTATCAGGTTTAGGTCAGGACTTTGTGCAGACCAGTCAATTTCCTCCACCCCAAACTCGCTCATCCATGTCTTTATGGACCTCGCTTTGTGCACTGGTCCAAATCATTTGGTGGAGGGGGGATTATGGTGTGGGGTTGTTTTTCAGGGGTTGGGCTTGGCCCCTTAGTTCCAAGACATTTTGGGCAATTTCAGGCTCCTAACTTTGTGGGAACAGTTTGGGGATGGCCCCTTCCTGTTCCAACATGACGGCGCACCAGTGCACAAACAAGGTCCATTAAAGACATAGATGAGTCAGTTTGGGGTGGAGGAAAATGACCAGCCTGCAAGGAGTCCTGACCTCAACCCAATAGAATACCTTTGGGATGAATTAGAGTGGAGACTGCGAGCCAGACCTTCTCCTCCATATCAGTGCCTGAACTCACAAATGCGCTTCTGGAAGAATGGTCAAACATTCCCATAGACACACCCCTAAATCTTGTGGACAGCCTTCCCAGAAGAGTTGAAGCTGTTATAGCTGCAAAGGGTGGGCCAACTCAATATTAAACCCTACGGACTAAGACTGGGATGCCATGAAAGTTCATGTGCGTGTAAAGGCAGGAGTCCCAATACTTTTGGCAACATAGTGTATCACCAATCATCAAAAATCCAAGCAGGGTTGGCTTTATCCTTTCTGAAACCTCCTTGTACTAAAGTGGACCTTGCAAGAAAAAATCCCCCCCCCCCCCCCCACTGTCATCAATAAGGGTTTAAAAAGTAAATGTTGTCATACACCCCTGCTTCCTGCCTCTTCCTATAGGTGAGTGTGATATCACTGGGTCTTCCCTCTGGGTCCTGGGAAAGCTCAGGAGAACAAGTCTCAAGATACTTCAACACTGTGTAACTAGGGCTCGTTGACAAGGGCGTACGGTGGTAGGTAAAAGCAGGCAGCTGAGCTACAGTTTTACCACCCCCTATTCGCCCATGTAAACTAGAGGATGCAGCCACTCAAGGCTTTACACATGCCATGGCTGTGATGCTTTGCTTCTTGGTTGTGGCAAAAATAAAACGGCATTCACGTGAATGAGGCTGAGAGACACAACCAACCTGCAGCCACATGTAGTTGCCATGCAGTGGGTCAGAATTTTAAGGGTTAAAACAGGTGGTGAGGAGGCGATATATCGCCTCCTCATCACCTGTTAAATGGCCTATGAAAAGCGATCCACCACCATTTGCTTTTTAGAAGGGTGGGAGTATAGCCACATGTATGAACAAGCCCTAAAGCCCCATACACACGCACGGATTATCCGAGGACCAGGTCCGTCGGATCATGTCCGTCGTACTTTGTCCGATGTTGGTTTTGCGTACACACGGTCGGACAAAGTTGTCGGAAAATCCGATCATTCTGAACGTGGTGACGTTTGTTGCCTATGACGGGACTACGTAGAGGCTAGTAGCCAATAGCTTTGGTCTTGTAATGTGATCTGAGCATGCATAGCACTTTGTCCGTCGGAATTCGCTACACACGATCGGATTTGGTGTGATCAGACTTTGTTGTCAAAAAATCTATCCAGCAGGAGATAGGACTTTGTCCGTCAGACAATCCGATGGAAACTGTCCGATGGTGCCTACACACGGTCGGAATTTCCGACAACATTGTCTGATAGGACAGAATCCATCGGAAAATCCGACCGTGTGTATGGGGCTTAATAGTAGATTTAGACATGTGTCTAAATCCCCCTTTTCATCTGAAGCCAGATCTGTGTTTGGATTGTGCTTCAGAGGCTACTGACAGGCGTTGAGGAAGCGATGCAATGCAATTAACCCAATGTTTGCCAACAAATGCACCACAATTGTGTTAATTGCATGCAGTTGCGGGGCATTTGTAGCACTTTCACATTTCTTTGACCATTCAGCGGGCATCCTAGGATGCCTCTATAACCGCAAAGGAGCATCCTAGGATTTTTCAAATACTAGGATTGTTAGGATTTTGGAATAGGCCACTGCAGAGGGCATTGAAAAGTATGAACAAGCACCACCAAGTGTCTGAATTCAGGTATTGCAACTTGTTCATTACTATTAGGGTGCTGAATGGTTTACTTTAAAATGCAATGCTATAAAAACCCTTTTCACTGCGCATAGGCATTAGAAATCCAATATTCAATCAATTTAGCAAGAACAGGTGATTTTCATTACAAAACAGCCCACCATGTAAAATAAAAATAGCTTTCAAAATATCCAAAATAGTTTATTTGTGTGTTTATGTCACTCGGGTGTAACACAATTCTTTGCACAGCTGGAAATTTTAAACACTTGTCAGCCCTTAAATATTTTTTCTGAACCCCGAGGCCACGGAATGGTACCAGTCCATGGCCTGTTAATGACTGGGCCGCACGACAGGAGGCGAGCATCGACCACAGTCCTGACAGTCACAGGACCATCACAGACTGCAGTCGTCGCTCACCTCCTGCCACGCCGCTTAGCCTGTTTGCCCTCTTTTCATATTTACAGATGGGTAATCACCCACTTGGTAACATGATAAGTTGGGCAGCTCCCACCCTCCGTCAAGATCTGCAGCTCCTCCCGCCCCCTGATCTGCAGATATGACATTGGTGTAAATATTGTAAATATTGCATCAGTGTAAATATCGATCGGGCGGGAGATGCGGGGGGAGACACACAGGCTGATAACTATCTCTGCCCTGCCAAAGGTAGGACTGTGCAGGGAAGTAAGTGATTTAAAGGAGTCACTGTGATGTTAGAGAAGAAAGAGAAGGCCATGACTGCAAGGAGCACTGTGTTGGGGGCTATGATTGCTAGGGGTGCTGTAATGTAAAAGGGCACTGTAATATAAAGGGGACTGCATTGTAAGGAGACTTTACAGTGCAGTCCCCTTTATATGACAGTGCCCCCTTACAATGCAGTCCCTGTTACATTAATTTAAAGGGGGCTGCACTGTAAATGGGCACTGTGATGTAAAGGGGACTGCACTGTAAAGGGGCACTGTAATGTAAAGGGGGAACTGTGATTTTTAGAAGGACTGTGGAACACTACAGCTGATATAAAGGGGGGACTGTGTCATAGAGGGGGGGTTGTGGTATGAAGGGGTCTGAGGACCGACTCTGTGAATCCCCCCCCCCCCCCCCATCCTCCCTGGAAAAATTGTCTGCCACTAAACCGGTCCCTGGTGCCAAGAAGGTTGGGGGCCGCTGCCTTAACCTCCCTGACGGTAATCCCGAGTGTTGCTCGGGGGATAAATTTCAGTACCATTAGCGGCAAACCCCGAGCCACACTCGGGATTGCATTGCAGGATCCTGGTGCAGTGTACTTACTTTGTCCCCAGGATCCTGCAATGTCCCCCTCGCTGTGTCTGCAGGCTCTGTCCTCCGCCCGATGCCTCTGTGTGCCGGGCTCAGTTCCCTGCGAGCGTCGCAACGCACGGGGGGCGGGGCCCTCCCGCAAATTCAAAAAACAAATTCAAAAAATTGGAAATGTATAACACATACAGCACACTGTAATCTTACAGATTACATTACTGTATGAAATCATTTAACATCCCTTTTGTCCCTAGTGCTTTGTCCAGTGCCCTGCATGCAGTTTTATATTATATATACTGTTCTTTCTGCCTGGAAACTCGAGATTGTCCATAGCAACTAAAAAGTGTCCCTTTATTTCAAAAGTGGTTTTAGACCAGCTAGAAAACAGCGATAGTAAATTAGAATCACTTGCAGAATTGAGCAATATTGAATCGTGGGGAAATCCATTTTATTATTATTATATTTTATTTTTATAATTATTTATAGATATTTATTATATTATAATTTATGATTTTATGTTTTAAACTTTATCATACCCGGGATGTCTACTAGACTCTTGTTTGGGCAGATTTAAGTGTGTTATTGCTAAGAATTACAGGCCTACAATATAAAACGCCAAATTTTTATGCAAAACAATTGTACCGCTTTGAGATGCAAAAATCTGACATAATCATACCGCCAGGGAGGTTACAGGGACCCCTTTTAATAGTTTCTGTTATAACTTTACTTTTGCGTTAAAAAATGTGGAAATCGTTTTTGGGTTTTTTTTTTCAGTTTAATCAGTACATAACAGATTCTCTGTGCTAGCACAATACAGTTATACAAGCTGACAAAGTTTTGAAGCAAGGCAAGCTTGAAGCTGGCTTCCCTCTTTTGCCAGTGCTGTGTGATTGCTGAAGCATGTACCACCAGTGAGATACTGAACAATGAAGCTCAATTGTTTGGCAGTTCTGGAAAGGGCTCAGCTAACGCTCTAGCATTATATTTTCCTCTGGGTTACATATGATTAATGAAGAGCACTGTGACCTCAACTTTCTAGTGCACAATTAATTTCATTACTACTCAGTGGTCAATGTAACTGGTAGGAGCTAACAGAACAATTAAAATACCCAGCACCATGCAAATCATTTTTGTCTTATTTAGTAGAATTTGTATCCTCGTGTACCTCCGTCTCATTCTACTAGTATTTCATTAAATTAGATCACTTTTTTAATTGTTTAAAAAAATATATTGGAGCTTTGTTATCCAGCATTCCTACCTGATAGCACTGGCACCTTGAGTTCAGTTCCCAGCCTTGACTCTATGCTCTCCCCAAATTTGTCTAAAGCCCCATACACACGGTCGGATTTTCCGATGGATTCTGTCCTATCAGACAATGTTGTCGGAAATTCCGACCGTGTGTAGGCACCATCGGACAGTTTCCATCGGATTGTCCGACGGACAAAGTCCTATCTCCTGCTGGATAGATTTTTTGACAACAAAGTCCGATCACACCAAATCCGATCGTGTGTAGCGAATTCCGACGGACAAAGTGCTACGCATGCTCAGATCACATTACAAGACCAAAGCTATTGGCTACTAGCCTCTACGTAGTCCCGTCGTAGGCAACAAACGTCACCACGTTCAGAATGATCGGATTTTCCGACAACTTTGTCCGACCGTGTGTACGCAAAACCAACATCGGACAAAGTACGACGGACATGATCCGACGGTCCTGGTCCTCGGATAATCCGAGCGTGTGTATGGGGCTTAAGTTTTTTTTTGTGGTTGCTTCCTATTTCTCCCACTACCTATAACACAAATTGGTAGGTTCACTGGCTTTAACCTTGCTGAGTGTGAGAGTGTGTACAGAACTGTAATAAGTACAAGTACAAAAAATTATTGACAATAAAATACCACATCTGATTTTTTTATATTCCACTTTTATATGACTTGCCTTTAAAAAGAAACAAGCAATATATATTATAAATAGTGAATGCCAAATATTTATACATTTTCCAATTTTTATAATCAGTGTTAGGTAGCCATCTAGTGGACAGAAATAGGAACTTATTAGAAAACAATTACTGTTATAAAAACTTATATTAGAAAATGAAAACCGTGATATTTTCTCTTATATGAGTACAATATATTTAACACAGCGTTTACTGGAACATAATTTACTAATCTGTGATACAAACAGTTCCCTACAGGTGAGAGCACCACCTACTGTAGCTCCACAGCTCCAAATTGTCCCTCATTTGGAGGGACTGTTCCTCTTGTGGAACCAAATTCCTCTGTACCTCTTTCCTTCTCAGCTGTGCCTCTTTTTGTCCTATAATGTATTATACGAAAATACATGCATTATTTAACCATTTGCCTACTGGCCACTTTCTTCCTTTCCTGCCCAGGCCAATTTTCAGTTTCAGCGCTGTCGCACTTTGAATGGCAATTGCGTGGTCATGCAACACTGTACTCAAATGGAATTTTTAGCATTTTATTCACACAAATAGAGCTTTCTTTTGGTGGTATTTATTCACCAATGGGTTTTTTTATTTTTTGCTAAACAAACAAAAAATTAGGGCTGAAACAACTAATCGATTAATCGACAACTAATTGATTATGAAATTAATCAATTACTATTTTCATAATCGATTAATCGGCCAGTAACATAATGGGGTTAAAAAAACTAAAATTAGCCCTTTAGAGTATAAAAAGAGCAAATAATTGCTACTGTAAATTACTTTCACAGTTCTACAGTAAAAAAAAAAAAAAAAAAAAAAAAAAAAAAATGTACCCCTTACAGTAGTGATTATCTGCTTTTTTGCTGTACTATAAAGGGCTAATTTTAGTTTTTTTTTGTAACCCCCAATATGTTACTAAACGTCTCAGGCCTGGTTCACACTTATGTGTTTTTTTTTTTTGGTGCTTTTTGCAGAAACGCACTACAGTTCATTTACATGGTTTCCTATGGGACACGTTCACATCTATGCTTTTTTCAGCCGCTGCTGTTTGGAAAGGGTCAGGGACTTTTTTTTTTGTTTGTTTTAAAGCAAAACAGTGCTTTTTTGGTTCAATATACTTCAATGAAGAAGCTGCAGAAAAGCATGTAATGCGTTTTTGCAGCAATTTGTGTTTTTTAATCTGCCCAACAACTAATTGCACAAAAAAAGTACATCTCTTCTGTCTGTTATTCTCAGAGTGGTTTAAATATTTTGCTCCCTAACCATATAGTTGGTTGTTTATATTTACCACAGCATAGAGATATTTAGGAATAAATTGCCTTTTTTTTTTTAAAACTTTACATATTAACTAAATTATACACCACACTTTTTTTTTTTAAGGTTAACCGATTAATCGATTATTCGAAAATAATTGTTAGTTGCAGCCCTACAAAAAATGACCAACAATTTTGAAAAAAAAAAAAAAACTTTGCAGACAGGTAATTTTTCTCCTTCACTGATGTGCACTAATGAGCACTGATAGGCGGCACTGATGGGAGCCGATGAGGCAGCACTGGTGAGCATAGATAAGGCACTGATAGGCGCTGATATGTGGGACTGATGGGCATTGATAGGTGGCACTGATGGGCAGGTATAGGCACTGTTAGGCGGCACCGATGGGCACTGATAGGCAGCACTAATAGGGGACACTGATGAAAAGGCACTGATAGGCACTGACTGACAGCACTAATGAACACTGATTGGTGATGATGAAGCGGCACTGGTGAGCACTGTAGAGGCACTGATGGGCACTGATAGGTGGCACTGATAGGCACTGGAAGGCGGCACTGATAGGCAGCACTGATAGGTGACACTGATGAGAAGGCACTGATAGGCACTGATAAGCAGCACTAATGAGCACTGATTGGCAGCACTGGTGGGCACTGCTGGGACTGTACTGATAATCAGGACACTGATAATCAGTGTCCTGATGATTATGAGTGTCGATGTTCCTTTAACACAAGCTGGTTATCTGTTCTCTTTTTCTCCCGTGAGATAAGAAAAGGCAATAACCGGCTTGTGTTGACATCCGTGATCTGTTGTCATTGCACACAGCTGATCACGTGATAAAAGACCGATGTGACTGGCCCTTTCCCCCGATCTGTGTTCAGCTGAGTCCAAAGAACCTAACAATCACAGAGCGCACTGCCTGCGTGCCGCAGAGGGGCATGCGGGAAGCGTGATTATCGGAGGACATCCATGTATGCCCTCCCAGCAACGTAAGCACGTGCTGTAGCCTTCATTTAGCTATAGCGCGGGCAGAAGGTGTTTTCCCAATGACATGGCTATATCAGCCTTGTTCTGGAATGTACATTGCAAGAAAACTGCACCTGGGAACCCAGATGTGACTAGGAAGCCTTTATGAAATAATAATAGTCTGACAGCGGCCTCAGCTGTCCGCTTGTGTTCATTAGTAATCACACAAGAAGCGATTACCTGTTGTTGGGGACAGGTGATAACCACTGGATTTAAATCTGGTGATAACCACTGGAATTAAATCTGAACACCAAAAGACAGCTGTGGCCACTGTAAAATTGTTGTTTTTGTGTATAGCCTATACACAAGCCTATACACAAAAACAACAATTTTACAGTGGCCACAGCTGTCTTTTGGTGTTCAGATTTAATTCCAGTGGTTATCACCAGATTTAAATCCAGTGGTTATCACCTGTCCCCAACAACAGGTAATCGCTTCCTGTGTGATTACTAATGAACACAAGCAGACAGCTGAGGCCGCTGTCAGACTATTATTGTTTCATAAAGGCTTCCTAGTCACATCTGGGTTCCCGGGTGCAGTTTTTTTGCAATGTACATTCCAGAACAAGGCTGATATAGCCATGTCATTGGGAAAACACCTTCCTGCCAGCGCTATAGCTAAATGAAGGCTACAGCACGTGCTTATGTTTCTGGGAGGGCATACATGGATGTCCTCCGATAATCACGCTTCCCGCATGCCCCTCTGCGGCACGCAGGCAGTGCGCTCTGTGATTGTTAGGTCCTTTGGACTCAGCTGAACACAGATCGGGGGAAAGGGCCAGTCACATCGGTCTTGTATCACGTGATCAGCTGTGTGCAATGACAGCAGATCACGGATGTCAACACAAGCCGGTTATTGCCTTTTCTTATCTCACGGGAGAAAAAGAGAACAGAGTTTATGCAATAAATGTATTATTTTGAAAAGCCAAAATAAACAAAAAAGTTTCTGCCATATACTTTGTGCTGTATTATATCCCTCTATTCCATCAGGATGTTGGGGGGGGGGGGGGGGATTTCTAAAATACCCAAAGAACATTCTGAGATGGAATTCTCATCTTCATCTAAAAATTCAGCGCTTGATTGTGATTCTTCCAGGACTTACCTGGTGGTTCAGCAATGTAATAAGCCTCCTCGCTAACTAAAAGGAGACGCAGGATAAACGACTTGCCAGATGAAGCCAAGATTTGCATAGTAAAGAACCCTTGGATCAAAAAAACTAGGCAAACAACTGAAATGACATGTGATTTACATATTTTTTACTTTTAAACCAGAGTGAATACACTTTAATGTTTTATTAATCAATCCTGCCATCTGGTGGACAAAACTCAAACATACATAAAATATGTCAAACAGGCTCAGTGTAGATGGGTTTTTTAACAACTTAAAATAGTGAACCCTTACCTTGTAAAACAACCTATTTACCTTAAAATAAAAATGCAAGACAAAATGTTTATTTTTAATAAAAACATTATAAATAACTATGTGATCACATGACCTACCACATCCCATAATTACCAAGCGATCACTTGACATCTGTTCTCAGCAGCATAAGGGCCTTAGAGAGGAGGGGGTGGAGACTGGAAGGGGGCATACATTTGCAGGCGCTACTTCGTATGTGCGCACGCGGGGACGGGGGCACTTAAAAAAGTAAAATAAAAATTTCTTATTTATTTATTTTTTACATTGTCTGTTTAAAAAAAAAAAAAAAAATCGGATCACTTTTATTGCTGTTACAAGGAATGTAAACATCCCTTGTGACAGTAATATGTGGTGACAGGTACTCCCAAATCCCTCCTTTGCACATAAAAGTATTTAGATTGCCAAAAAACTGCCATTCTGTACTGTAATTTGTTTTAAATCGGTGCCATTGGCAAAGCATACTTTTTAATACAAGTACATGGTACAATAGACACATATCAGGAATATGGAAGCACACCCTCCTGCATGCATGGCTGAGCTAAGAGCAGATGGACTCCAGGACGTACATGAATTATCTGCTGTATGTTTTAAGAACGTGTATTTGGGGGGGGGTGGGTGATTTGTGCTGGGAGGGTGAATTTGCAGGAGACAGAATGATTTCTAGGAGAGGGATGGGGTGAGGGGCTGTTGGTTGTGCTGGAAAGATGGCATTTGGAGGAGGGAAACATTTGTCCTGAGAGGGGGAGTATAAATGGGGGGATTTCTGCAAAGAGGGGGATTTGGGGGAGAGTATTAGTGCTGGGGGGGATTTAGGGGAGAAAAGGAAGGAGGAGAAAGGTTTGGTGAGTGATATGGTTTGTGCTGGGAGGAGAGGATTTGTGCTGGTAAAGAAGGGGGGTGGGAGAGGATCATTGTTAGGAGGAGTGATTTGAGGGTAGCGCATTAGTGCTGTAGAAATTTAGGTTGGGAGAGGATTGTGCTAGGGGGAGATGATTAGAGCTGCGGGGATTTGGGGAGGGAGAGGATTTGTGCTGAGAGAGGGAATTTGGGGGGAATTTTGCAGTGAAATTTGTTGGGAGAGGAGAGGATTTGATATGGCTGGAGGATTTGTGTTGGAGGGATTTTGATTGTAGATTTTGATTTTGATTTATGTTGAGAAGGGGGATTTGGGAGTGAGAGGATCTGTGCTGGGGATGGATTTGGGGAAGAGAGGATTTGAGCTAAGAGGGGGAACTTGTTGGGGCATTTGTGCTGGAAGGTAGGATGTTAGGGGAGAGGATTAGTGCTGGGAGGGGGATTTGTGCTAGGAGATTGAATGGGGAAATGGGAGAGGGTTTGTACCCAGAGGTTACTCCCGGCAGCTGTACTCTGCACGTTACACACACCTGACCCAAGCATTTTGTGCATTAGGTAATCCTGAGCTCTTTATTCTGTGTGTTATACACTCATGACCCCTGAATTATGTATTTTATGTATTTCTTACCCCTTCACTTTGTGTATTATGTACTCCTAAACCCAACACTAACCACAGCACTATGTGTGTTAAAGTGGTTGTAAACTGGATGGTTTAGGAGATATCCCTGAGATATTCCTGTATTTGCATGTGCCGACGTCATCGGCACATGCACACTTAGGCCAACTGAAGCAATGGCACGTATGTGCCGTTGCTTCAGTTGTACATGCTGTTCCTGGCGGCTCCCGCAAGAGTGACGTCATTGCGGCTCCAGCCAATCACAGCGCCAGAGCCGCGATACCCGAAAGTAACCCCTCAGGGAGATGTTGGCCGTCGGAGTGGTGAAAGAGGACCACTGTGGGTGCTTCGATCTCAGGTAAGTAATTCATAATGCTATGCATACTAGCTATTATGCCTTTGTCTTGCAGGTTTTTGTTTTTTTTATGTTTCAATAGGGTTTACAACCACTTTAAGCTTTGCCATACACTGAAAGAAACTTGGCCAGTGCAGCAGGGGCCAGGTGTGGCCATCCTCATTAGCCAGAAGTTAAAGTTTGATCGACTTCTGTTGAAGGAACATGTTGAAAAATGTTCCCTCATGCAACAGATGAAGCTAATCAGCTGCAGCCACTGCTCAGTGTATTCTGACAGTGTAGGGACCTGCTGTATGAATACAATGCCCCCCATTCCTCCATTTCAGCTTGTTTAGCCAGACTATTGATGGTGATACCCTGCTTAACAGGCTCCTGCACTATATATGTAGCGCTACCACTGAAGAGCCACTGGTGATGATGGATCCTGTGCTCTGCCATGAATAGCGTAGCAAGCCTAGCCAATTGGACTTGGTTCCTTTTTCCACAATGCCCCAAGTTATGCTTCTGACTAGGTCTTGAAGGCTGACGATCACCCCTCTCTTAAACATATGACTCAATACAGGAACAGGCGTATCCAGTGGTCTCTTTGGGGTGTCAGGAGGGGTATCTCTTAAAGGCTCAGGCTTATTCCTCTTTCTTGTATCCCAGCATGATAGGAAGCTGGCTGAAGTATTCAGGCACCTGGCTGACTCTCGGGAACTTCTCGGTGGCCTTGATCGATGCTCTTCTGCCTTTGGTGGGCTTGGGCATTCATGCTTGTTTTGAATTTAGGATACTTCAAGGCTGAAGCATGATAGGATCTAAGGGCTGAGTTCCCCTAAAACCTTTCTTGCCCAAACTTCATCTACTGTGCTAGGGTCTATACCTTTTTTTTCAGCAGCAGCTCATGCATTACCTTGTCAAGGTGCTGCAGACAGCTTCTCTCTCTCATTCTGGTAGGTATGTTCAAACTAGTAGACAAGGTCTGAGGCCTTCTCTGTTCTCCTGAACACATCTTAAAGGATACTTAGGCGATTATAGGCAGTAAAGTTTGGTCTGTTGAGCTTTAGGTTCCAAATGGCTTCTAAGGCCGACCCCCTTAACGTGATTTTCTGTTTCTTCTGGGTTTCAGGAATGTCCCATTCATCCAAAGCCTGCATGGCTTGCTCCAGCCATTACTCAAAACCGTCTTCCCTAGTAGGCACTGGCTGGCTGCCTGAAAAGACCGTCAGCTTTGAGTACCATGATCCAGTGTATTTTGGGTTATCCTTTGTCACTTCACCATGACATCTACCAATGAATACTGGCCCTATCATGGCTACAGGCCCTGGTAAGAAAGTTTCTTCTGTTGGAGCTGCTTGACCTGAATTTCTGATCCATCATCTGGCACATTCAGCTGGACCAGGCAAACGTAAACTTCAACAGTCAGCTGTATACTAGCCTATACATCCTACAATCCAGTACAATATAAGTGCTTGGGGTCCCTAGATCTGGTTTCATGTTCAGCATGCACACCTTCTGATCAGGAACAGACCTGCTCTTTGGTCCAGACTTCCCTGGGGATGTCGATCAGGACACTTGACTCGCAGTGGCCATTTTCTTCTTCACACCACTAGGTAGCAACAGCTGGGTCCATCTTGGCAGTCTTTGGTATCTCATCTTGGTGATTTTCTTGTGGATGAGAGGTATACCGGATGAGCCCCCTGAAAGACCCGCTGGTGATGTTGGATCTTCTGCTCGTTCAAAACTCTGTAAACCATTTAGTGCCCACCAGCACATTGGTCCTATACTGAACACCTGTGGATTTAGGGGCTAGCAAGCTTCCACTCCAAGAATGCATAGGAATGAGGAGACACACAGCTTGACTGTAAATCAATTAAATGTATGAAGGCAATTTAATGTAATACTGTGGAAAGAATCAGTGGATTCCTGTGGCTAGGTGTATGTGAACATCTGGAGCCAGGAAACCTGAAAAAAGCAATGACAGGCTGACAGGGCCACAGCGGTTTTCATGTATCCACATATCCAGCAGCTACCTGTGGTTAGGGAAAGACCTTGGCAATCTTTTTTGTCTAGGTTTGCTCATCTGTCCCTAACCACAAGTGACTGCTGGATGTGTGGATACATGCAAACGGCTGTGGCTCCTATCAACCTGTCATTGCTTTGTACCAGCTTCCTGGCCACATATGTATGCATTCATCTGTGAACCCAGCCACTGATTCTTTCTGGAGGAATATGCACTATGCAGTATACCCATAATCTCCTGTGTGAATGTAGCTTTAGACTTTTGGAGGCTTCCCTTAAGGGCTTCATGATATATTGTAGGTATAGCCTAAATGTTGGTCCTAAATGTGAACCAACTTGTTAAGATGTGCAGCACAAAGTTTGATTCATGCACAGTGTAAATTACCCATCTCTGGGACAGATTTACTTAGGTAATAAAAAAAAAAAAAATCAGGGAGGTATCCATTACCATTTATCACCAAATGAAAGCCCAATTTGTCCTGAAAAAAAAAACAGGTATAATTCACCTAAATGCACAAAGTAGCTGTGCTGATATGTACGGCTTTACCAACATGTGAAAGTTGCAAAATTGTGCTTAGGCATTAAGATTTGTTTTACAATTAGGCTCAAATGGGTTAAATAAAACACCAGTTCACTGCGTTTACTAACATTCACTTTGCATATTGAACTTTTCCATTCCATGTAAACATTCTGCTTTTCTTTAGTATATCAACTAGATTTTAAGTGTAATTTTTGTGTATGATAGGTGACTAGGGATGAGCCGAACACCCCCCCCGGTTCGGTTTTCGCACCAGAACATACCGAACAGGCAAAAAATTCGGAAAAACACACGAACACCGTTAAAGTCTATGGGACACGAACATGAAAAATCAAAAGTGCTAATTTTAAAGGCTTATATGCAAGTTATTGTCATAAAAAGTGTTTGGGGACCGGGTCCTGCCCCAGGGGACATGTATCGATGCAATTTTTTTTTTAGAACGCCAGTTTTTTCGAGAGCAGTAATTTTTTTACTGCTTAAAGTGAAACAATAAAAATGTAATATTCCTTTAAATATCGTGTCTGGGGGGTGTCTATAGTATGCTTGTAAAGTGGCACATTTTTCCCGTGCTTAGAACAGTACCACAGCAAAATGACATTTCTAAAGGAAAAATTGTTATTTAAAACTAATCGCGGCTGAATTGTCGGGTCTCAGCAATATAGATAAAACTCATTGAAAAAAAGGGCATGGGTTCAGGTCTGATATGGAAATTAAAGGGAACCCTGCACCAAATAAAAAAAAAATGGTGTAGGTGTCCCCCCAAAATCCATACCAGACACTTTAGGTCTGGTATGGATTTTAAGGGGAACCCTGTGCCAAAATTAAATTAAAAAATGGCTTAGAGGTCCCCCCCAAAATCCATACTAGACCCTTTTCCGAGCACGCAACCTGGCAGGCCGCAGGAAAAGAAGGGGGATAAGAGAGTGCCCCCCTCCTGAACAGTACCAGACCACATGCCCTCAACATGAGGAGGGTGCTTTGGAGTAGCCCCCAAAGCACCTTGTCCCATGTTGATGTGGACAAGGACCTCATCCCCACAACTCTTAACCGATGGTTGTGGGGGTATGCAGGGGGGCTTATCGGAATCTAGAAGCCCCCTTTAACAAGGGGACCCCCAGATCCCAGCCTCCCCCCTATGTGAATTGATAACAGGGTACCCCTACCATTTCACAAAAAAAAAGTGTAAAAAATTGTAAAAAAGACAAGAGGCAGCTTGGGACAAGTACTTTATAAAGAAATAAAAAAAAAATGTCCCGCAATGTAAATCCACGCCGCCCGACGGACCGAAGAAAAAAAAAAGCTGCAACAATTCCACCTCCATGAGAGGCTCCCGCTGACTGACGCTTCTTCTGGGTGACAGTTTTTATATCGATGAGGACGGGCCACCCGGTGACGTAAATGGGTGACCCCACCCCCTCTGACGCCACAGGGAATTTTTGGTTGAGGGTTCCCCCTTAATATTCATACACAAAGGGCCTGGTATTGGACTGGGGGGGGGGGGGGCATGCTCTTTTTCAATGAGTTTTATCTATATTGCTGAGACCCGACAATTCATTACAGCCGCCATCAGTTTTAAATGACAATTTTTCCTTTAGAAATGTAATTTTGCTGCAGTACTGTTCTGAACACAGGGAAAATGTGACTCTCTCCAGGCACAATATTTAAAGGAATATTTTATTTAATTTTTATTGTTTCACTTTAACACTTTAAGCATTAAAAAATATCACTGTTCCCGAAAAAAACTTCAGTTTTTAAAAAATGTTTTTGCATTGATACAGGTCCCCTGGGGTAGGATCCAGGTCCCCAAATACTTTTTATGACAATAACTTGCATATAAGCCTTTAAATTGAGCACTTTTGATTTTTCATGTCCCATAGATTTTAACAGCATTCCGGCGGCTTTCGAATTTGCCCCGAACACCGCATATTGTTCGGTGTTCGCAAAACCACCAAAGTTTGGGCCTAACTTATGTGCGGGCCGAACCGTTCGCCCATCCCTATAGGTGACCTAATGAGGGAATGTTATTGGTGTTTTTGGATTACATTCTGCAATAGGACCTAGTAAAGTTCAGGTCTATCTTTGCGTGAAAACATAAATATGGAATTGATCATCACCATAAAAGCTGACGGTATACATCTGCTGTTATCTGAATTTTATTGAAGTAATGAACTTGCTTTTCTTCATTTAGCATTAGTGAGCTACAACATTTATCATAATTACTATATAAACAAAAAATATTTTTTCATAAATTATGTTGTGCTAATGGATGAGGATCTTATCTAATTCTTGCAGCAAATTACCTGTAATCCAGTTTGTCTGCACTGAGTTACCTGGGGGAAATAATTGCAATCCTTCTTCTGTGCTCGCTGAGTGTTCACAGGGGCTTCGCCAATAGGTTTTAATCCCATAATTTATCTTTGTCAATGGAGAGCAAAAATAATGCAGAGACGAGTAAACATGGGATGGAGGAAAAAGGCTCTGCATTATTAAATACAGAGAAGCAGGTGCTTCCAAGCGTACGCACATTACAAAAGGAAAAAAAACAAGGGCTTTTCCCCAAATACTATTCTGAATGAAAGAATAGCAAAATAAATATGCAGGGTTCAATTTATAAAAGTCAGATTGTGTTTAAAAAAAAAATCAAGTGAGCTAAATTAAACTCAAAAATGTATTGATTAGTCTAGAAAATTCAAATAAATAGTCATAAGTATAGATTTGAAGTAATTTTGAATAACATGTATTTGATGCAATTTGCAGTTTCCGTAAAATGTGTATTTAAAAAGAAATAATAATTTAAATCATGCATACGAAAACTGATTTCAGTCAAGTGGAAAATTTGTGACTGAGCATCATGTTTTGGTTCTAATAACATGTGTGTACTTGGCTTGTCTGTTTTTGGAGAACTAAAATTATAAAAGCAGAAATTAAATAGCCCACATAGATCTCCTTAAGCTGGTTGACAGATATGCATCGCAATAATGCACATAATTGAAATACACATTAATGCACAGTGCTATGTGTGTTTCGCTCTGTTTTGTGTTTAGGATGACATCCCAATGCACACATAATGTAGCCGTATATGTTGTGTGTTGCATTGTTGGAAATGTTGCAGCTGTGTTTTAATTTTTTTGCAGAACTAAACTCTCTCAATCAAAATTTAAGGAGAGGTGCAAGAAACAAACATAAAAACCCACATGCACACACCTATTTGGCTGCAGGATTAGTCCAATGCTGTAGCTGTCCTGAGCAGACTCTACAACCGAGAACTGAGCAATCATGTGACTGCTGATTGCTCAGCTCTCAAGTCCACTCTGAACAGAGTAGTGACTAATCACCACTCTCTACTAGGTAGGGTAGTCCGTACCGGACTTTAGGGTGTTCGGGTCCCGGACCCGAACCCGAACAATTGACTGTATGTTCGGGTTCGGGTCCGGTGTTCGGGGATTTAATGTTGCTTTTAAAAATGTCTTTTAAAAGCACTCGCGGCTATATGAATTTATATTCATATAGCCGCGAGTGCTTTTAATACAGAGAACAGTCATTGAAGTCATTTATTTTTAAAAAGTTAGTCATAAAAAGTGTTTGGGGACCTGGGTCCTGCCCCAGGGGACATGTATCAATGCAAAAAAAAACTTTTAAAAACGACCGTTTTTTCGGGAGCAGTGATTTTAATAATGATTAAATTGAAACAATAAAAGTGTAATATTCCTTTAAATTTCGTACCTGGGGGGTGTCTATAGTATGCATGTAAAGGGGCGCATGTTTCCAGTGTTTAGAACTGTCTCTACAAAAAGTGTCATTTTTGCAGAAAAGAAAGCTATTTAAAATCACTCGCGGCTAAATGAATTGTCGGCTCCCGTAATACAGAGAACAGTCATTCATTGAAAGTCATTCATAAAAAAAAAGTCATTGATAAAAAATAAAAAAAACAAAAAAAAAATTGTCGTAGGGTCCCCCTCAAAATCCATACCAGACCCTTGAGGTCTGGGATGGATTTTAAGGGGAAACCCAGCCAAAAAAAATGGCGTGAGGTCCCCATCAAAATCCATACCAGACCCTTATCCGAGCACGCAACCTGGCAGGCCGCAGAAAAAGAGGGGGGGGGGACGAGAGCGGCCCCCCTCCCGCCTGAACCGTACCAGGCCACATGCCCTCAACATTGGGAGGATGCTTTGGGGGTCTAAGACCCCCAAAGCCTCTTGTCCCCATGTTGATGAGGACAAGGGCCTCATCCCCACAACCGTGCCCGGTGGTTGTGGGGGTCTGCGGGCGGGGGGCTTATCGGAATCTGGAAGCCCCCTTTAACAAGGGGACCCCCAGATCCCGCCCCCCCCTGTGTGAAATGGTAAGGGGGTAATGGCTCCCGGTGTGTGAGGCTTCGCTTGGGCTGACAGTTCTTTTATAACGGAGGACGGGGCCACCTGGTAACCCCGCCCCCCTCTGACGCATGGGGACATCATGGGGAGTTCCCTATGGCTTTCCCCACGTCACGGGGAAAGCCATAGGGAAGTCCCCATGACGTTCCCATGCGTCAGAGGGGGGCGGGGTTACCAGGTGGCCCCGCCCTCCGTTATAAAAGAACAGTCAGCCCAAGCGAAGCCTCACACACCGGGAGCCTCCCATTGCGAGGAGTGGCCCAAGAACAGACCGACGCCCTGGAAGAAGATACCGGAGAGAAGCCTCAGAGACCGATGCCGTGGAAGAAGATACCGAAGAGAAGCCTCACCCAGCGGGAGCCTCCCATTGCGCGGAGCGGCCCAGAAGAGACACCGATGCTGGACGAGAAGGCCAAGAAGAAGCGGATCGGAGGAAGAAGAAGATGGAAGAAGAAGATGCCGGAAGGAGAAGATGAAGAAAGGAAGACCAGAAGAAAGAAGATTTTAATAAAGGAATTGTCAAAGACCGTCTCCTGTCATTTTTACAATTTTTGACACTTTTTTGGTGAAATGGTAGGGGTACCCCCCTTACCATTTCACACAGGGGGGGGGGGGGGGGGGGCGGGATCTGGAGGTCCCCTTGTTAAAGGGGGCTTCCAGATTCCGATAAGCCCCCCACCCGCAGACCCCCACAACCACCGGGCACGGTTGTGGGGATGAGGCCCTTGTCCTCATCAACATGGGGACAAGAGGCTTTGGGGGTCTTAGACCCCCAAAGCATCCTCCCAATGTTGAGGGCATGTGGCCTGGTACGGTTCAGGCGGGAGGGGGGGCGCTCTCGTCCCCCCCTCTTTTCCTGCGGCCTGCCAGGTTGCGTGCTCGGATAAGGGTCTGGTATGGATTTTGAGGGGGACCTCACGCCATTTTTTTTGGCTGGGTTTCCGCTTAAAATCCATCCCAGACCTCAAGGGTCTGTTATGGATTTTGAGGGGGACCCTACGCCATTTTTTTTTTTGGCTGGGATCCCCCTTAATATCCATCCCAGACCTGAAGGGCCTGGTTATTGAATTTGGGGGGACCCCTACGCTTTTTATTTTTTTTTTTTTTTTTTTTATCAATGACTTTTTTTTATGAATGACTTTCAATGAATGACTGTTCTCTGTATTACGGGAGCCGACAATTCATATAGCCGCGAGTGATTTTAAATAGCTTTCTTTTCTGCAAAAATTACACTTTTTGCAGAGACAGTTCTAAACACGGGAAACATGCGCCCCTTTACATGCATACTATAAACACCCCCCAGGTACGAAATTTAAAGGAATATTACACATTTATTGTTTCACTTTAATCATTATTAAAATCACTGCTCCCGAAAAAAATGCAGTGTTTAAAAAAAAAAAATTGCATTGATACATGTCCCCTGGGGCAGGACCCAGGTCCCCAAACACTTTTTATGACTAACTTTTTAAAAATAAATGACTTCAATGACTGTTCTCTGTATTAAGGGGGACGGGAGCCGACACATTATTATAGCCGTTCGGGTCCCCATTGACTTCAATGGGGTTCGGTGTTCGGGGTCAAGTTCGGGTCAAGTTCGGTCCCGAACCCGAACTTTTTTCTGAAGTTCGGCCGAACCTGCCGAACCCGAACATCCAGGTGTCCGCTCAACTCTACTCTCTACTGTGCTCCTTCAGTATTCACGAAGTGCTGGGCAAGAGAGGGGAGAGGGGATGGTGGATGGGAGCTGCTGGCTCATTAGGCTGAGGCAGCTGCCAGACGGTCAATTGGGTGGATCCTGACTTTATTGTTGGTATACATCTAGAGACTGGAGTGGTTCAGTGACTTCAGTTCTGAAGAGTCCACCCTGTGACCCACAAGAGAAGTATGACCAAAAAAGGTTTGGCCATACTTCTCTTTTAACGATTTTTAATCATTATGCTTCTAGCAATAGAAAATAGACAGGAAGGTATATTATCCACGTAACAACCACCCTATAGCAGATTTACTGCTACAGGGCTGCCGTTACGTGTAGAATCACGTATATATATATATATATATATATATATATATATATATATATATATATATATATATATATATATATATATATTTATATGTTTGTGATTCTGCACTTCCGCTTAGCGTGCCTCTTCTGGTGGAACTGAGAATTGTGCAGTTATGCAATGCTTGTTGAAATAAATAAAATTTATATATTTTTTTCCCACAAATAGAGCTTCCTTTTGGTGGTATTTGATCACTACTGTGTTTTAAATTTTTTTGCTCTAAAAACAAAAAAAGGGACAATTTTGAAAGAAAAAAACTAAATTTTTTACTTTCTGCTATAAACCATATCTTATAAAAAAAATGTAAACATTTAATTTCTTCATAAATTTAGGCTAATGTGTCCTGATATATATTTTTGTTAAAAAAATCCCAATAAGCGTATATTGAGTGGTTTGCGCATAAGTTATAGCGTCTACAAACCATGGGATATATACTGACATTTTTACTTTTTTTTTTTTTATTTTACTAGTAATGGCGGCAATCAGTGACTTATAGTGGGGCTGTAAAATTGCGGCAGTCAGACACTGACACTTTTTGGGAACCAGTGAATGAAAGACTTGTATAGCGCTGCAATTGCAAACTGAATCGCTTCAAGGTGCTTGTTCCGTTCTGTGCTTCCTGCTTGTTAGAAGGTGGGTCTTGAGTTTTTTCCTGAAGGCCCGATGGTTTTCTTCCATGCGTATGTCAGTGGGTAGAGCGTTCCATAGCTGAGGTCCTTGGACTGCGAATCTTTGTTCTCCCTTTGGAGGTTTTGGCTAGTTGATCGGAGGCTGCGATTGGTGTAGTGTTTTATTTTCTCACATAGGTATTGAGGAGCGTTTCCTTGTGTGCATTTGTGGGTGAGGCAGAGGGTCTTGAAAGTGATCCGATCCTTAACGGTTAGCCAATGAAGAGTCCTTAGGGCTGGGGAGATGGATTCCCAGTTTTTTTTTTCAAGTGACTAGTCTTGCTGCTGTGTTTTGGACGACTTGTAGCGAGCAATCTGGTATTTGGGTAGTCCTATGTAGAGGAAGTTTGCGTAGTCGAGTCGGGAATTGATGATTGTTCCAACTACTACTGCTTTCTCTTTTTCTGAAATGAAGGGGATGAGTCTACTTAGCAGACGGAGAAGATGGTGAGAGCCACTGACTACTGATCCTATTTGAGCATCCATCGACATCTCTGAGTCGAAGATGACTCTGAGACTTTTGGCTTTGGTGCTTGGGGAGATGGTCTTTCAGGGCGTCGTCCCATATTTTGAGAAGTGCAGTTTCTGTGCCATGGCCTGTGGCGGAAGCCTGATTGAAGTGGGTCTAAGAGCCTGTTCACACTACCGTGACTTGGGGGGCGACTTGTCAGACTGCAAGTCGCCCCAAGTCACTTGACATCAGAAATTACATGCAAGTGAATGAGAGCCGTCTTAATGAACACTACTGAAGTCGCTCCGACTTCAAAAAAGGTTCCTGTACTACTTCAATCCGACTTCTAGGCGACTTGTACCCATTGATTTCAATGGAAGTCGCCTCCAAGTCGGATCTCCATCTATATGGACGCGACAGTGTCTCCTTGAGGAGGAACTCCACGCCAAATTTCAAATAAAAAACCGGCATGGGTTCCCCCTCCAGGAGCATACCAGGCCCTTAGGTCTGGTATGGCTTTTGAGGGCAACCCCCTACGCTGAAAAAACGGCGTGGGGGTCCACCCAAAATCCATACCAGACCCTCATCCGAGCACGCAGCCTGGCCGGTCAGGAAAGGGGGTGGGGACGAGCGAGCGCCCCCTCCCTCCTGAACCGTACCAGGTCGCATGCCCTCAACATGGGGGGGTGGGTGCTTTGGGGAAGGGGGCACCCTGCGGCCCCCCACCCCAAAGCACCTTGCCCCATGTTGATGAGGACAAGGGCCTCTTCCCGACAACCCTGGCCGTTGGTTGTCGGGGTCTGTGGGCGGGGGGCTTATCATAATCCGGGAGCCCCCTTTAATAAGACGGCCCCCAGATCCCGGCCCCTCACCCTATGTGAATGAGTATGGGGTACGATGTACCCCTACCCATTCACCCAAGGTGTAAAAGTGTAAATAAAAAAAACAAATTTTTTTTTAAATATTTTATTGCACTGCTCCGGGGTCTTCTTCCGTCTTGGGGGGTCTTCTCGCTGGACTCCTCCGCTCTCTTCTGCTCTTTTACCTAGCTCTCTTTCACGAGCGGAGGAGCCCGGCTTTCTTCTTCGTCGTCGCCGCTGTCGTCTGGGGGTCTCTTTCCGCCTTCGGGGGTCTTCCGGGGTCTTCCGGGGTCTCTTCTGTTCTTGCCGATGTCGCCGCTTTCTGCGCCGCCGTCTTCTTTTTCTTCTTCTTCTTCTTCTTACGATGTTGACTCGTCGATCTCTCTGGCCGGAATGGCAGAGCCGCGCTGTGTTGGGACTTATATAGGGACAAGGAGGCGGGGTCACATGCTCATGTCACATGGTGACCCCGCCCCCTATGATGTCGCAGACCCGGAGGATGCTGGGACTGTGACATCATATGGGGGGCGGGGTCACCATGTGACATGAGCATGTGACCCCGCCTCCTTGTCCCCATATAAGTTCCAACACAGCGCGGCTCTGCCATTCCGGCCAGAGAGAGCGACAAGTCAACATCAGAAGAAGAAGAAGAAGAAGACGGCGGCGCAGAAAGCGGCGACATCGGCAAGAACAGAAGAGACCCCGGAAGACCCGGAAGACCCCCGAAGGCGGAAAGAGACCCCCAGACAACAGTGGCGACGACGAAGAAGAAAGCCGGGCTCCTCCGCTCCTGAAAGAGCTAGGTAAAAGAGCAGAAGAGAGCGGAGGAGTCCGGCGAGAAGACCCCCCAAGACGGAAGAAGACCCCGGAGCAGTGCAATAAAATATTAAAAAAAAAAATGTGTGTTTTTTTTATTTACACTTTTACACCTTGGGTGAATGGGTAGGGGTACATTAAAGGGGGCTCCCGGATTCCGATAAGCCCCCCGCCCGCAGACCCCGACAACCAACGGCCAGGGTTGTCAGGAAGAGGCCCTTGTCCTCATCAACATGGGGGCAAGGTGCTTTGGGGTGGGGGGCCGCAGGGCGCCCCCTTCCCCAAAGCACCCACCCCCCCATGTTGAGGGCATGCAACCTGGTACGGTTCAGGAGGGAGGGGGCGCTCGCTTGTCCCCACCCCCTTTCCTGACCTGCCAGGCTGCGTGCTCGGATAAGGGTCTGGTATGGATTTTGGGGGGACCCCCACGCCGTTTTTTTGGCGTAGGGGGTTGCCCTCAAAAGCCATACCAGACCTAAGGGCCTGGTATGCTCCTGGAGGGGGAACCCATGCCGGTTTTTTATTTAAACTTAGGAGTGGATTTCTCCCTCCAGAGCTGATTATTCTCTGATTGGCCATGGCCAAAGTCGCCTGGCCTGGGGCGACTTAAAGTCGTGTTGTAAGTCGTCCCAAGTCATGTTGAAGTAGCTCCTCAAGTCGTGTCCAAGTTGCCTCCAAAAGTTGCGCTGGAAGTCACGTCGCCCCTGTGTGAACCGGCTCTAAGCGATTGTGTGTGTCCAGGTGGAGTTTTAGCTGTTTTACTACTGCTTTCTCCATAATTTTGGCGATGGTGTTCAGGCATGTTATCGTTCTGCGGTAGTTAGGGTCTTTGGGGTCGAGGTTGGGTTTCTTTAGAAGGGGTTTGATTATGCCTTGCTTGAGGACAATCAGAACCACCCCTTCTTTGAACGACTGATTTACGAGATGTGTTATCGTAGGAGCCAGGATGTCGGAACATTCTTTCAGGAGTTTTGTGGGAATGATGTCATTGAGTGAAGTGCTGTCTCGGAAGGCTTCTGATGATGTTTTTGGTTGTGTCTGTGGTGATCGTGATCAGTGAAAACTTTGGTGATTGTGTGCTGTTCGAATTGATTTCCTCCTTTTGCTTTCGTTGAATAAGGTTGGTTGTTTTTTTCTATAGAATTGATTCCCCAATGTTGTTGATTTTGTGGATAAAATAATCCGATAACTCGTTGCAGAACTCTTGTGTGTTGTTTGCAGGGGGCTCTAAACAGGTAGGGTTAATAGTCTGGGCGACTAGTTTGAAAAGATCATGAGGGCGGTTTAAGGCTTTTGAGATTGTGTTTGAGAAATGTTCTTTTTTTGCTTTGAAGATTTCTTTGTGGTATTTCATAGTCCGTGTTTTGTAGTTTGTCAGGTTTTCCTTTGTAGGATTTCTTTTCCAGGCTCTTTCGGCTCTTCAGTGTTCCTGTTTCAGTAGAGTAAGCGTGTCGTTAAACCATCCAGAGTTTTTAGTGCGAATGGGTCCTCTGCGTTTCAGAGCGACTGAGTCTTCTGTTTCTGCTAATGCCTTGTTTAAGGAGCTAAGTGTATGTTCTGTTGAGTGGTTTAGGTTTAGCGTTGCTATTTTGCTTGATAATGTGGTTTTGAAGAGTTCGGAGTGTAGCTTCTTCTGAGATCTGGTCCAGTGTGTTGTAGTAGAGTGGCTCGGTTTTCGGAGGGTGGTGTTGCCAGTGATTTTAAATTTGATAGCGCGGTGGTCCGTCCACGATAGCGGTATGTTGTTGAGTATGTTGATGTTCATATTTTGTTTGAAGATGAGGTCCAGCGTGTGCCCTGACCCGTGTGTGGGAGCCTTTATCAATTGCTGAAGTCCTAGTCCTTTCAGTTGGTTGATGCAGGTAGTGGCGATAAGGTCTTCGGTGGTGTTTGCCCAGAGGTTAAAATCCCAGAGAACCAGAACGTTTTTGGTTTTCAGGGTGTGTAATGCAATGAATTCGGTGAAGGGTATCAGGAGATTTGTCTTCGGTCCTGGTGGTCTGTAGCATAGCAGTATGTGAATGGTGTTTTGGGGTGTTGTTTGAAGATGTAGAGTTAAGCCCCATACACACGCTCGGATTATCCGAGGACCAGGTCCGTCGGATCATGTCCGTCATACTTTGTCCGATGTTGGTTTTGCGTACACACGGTCGGACAAAGTTGTCGGAAAATCCGATCATTCTGAACGTGGTGACGTTTGTTGCCTACGACGGGACTACGTAGAGGCTAGTAGCCAATAGCTTTGGTCTTGTAATGTGATCTGAGCATGCGTAGCACTTTGTCTGTCGCACAACGGTACACACGATCGGATTTGGTGTGATCGGACCGTGTTGTCGGAAAATCTATCCAGCAGGAGGTAGGACTTTGTCCGTCGGACAATCCGACGTACACTGTCCGATGGTGCATACACACGGTCAGATTTTTCAACAACATTGTCCGATCGGACAGAATCCATGCGAAAATCCTACCGTGTGTATGGGGCTTAAGAGTCTCCATAAAAGGCATTTGGTTCTGTAGAGTCGGCTTGACAAGCCCCAGGTGAGCTTTAAAGTTCACTGCTAGGCCTTCTCCTTTTTTTCCAATCCTATACTCCTTTAGGATACTGTAGTTCTCCGGCAGAGAGTATGGTGTTGCAGTTGGGTGTTAGCCAGCTTTCTGTGATGAAGAGGCAGTCTAAGTTGTTTTGGGTGATGAAGTCGTGGATTTCCTGTCTGTGCTTGACTGCAGATCTGGTGTTAATCAGGGCGCATGCTAAGTGTTGTGGTTGAATGGGAGTCTTCCTGAGATTGTGGGTTGATTGTCGATTGATCCTTAGTAATTGTTCTTTCCTTAGTATTTTTTGAATGTTGCGGTAGTATTTCTTAGCCTGTGGAGGGCGTCCGGTGAGTATTTGAAATTGCACATGATGCGGAAACTTGATGTTGATGGTATGGTACAATGATGAACTGCTGTAGCGACGTTGGGTGCTGAGAAGATGATGATGGGGAAACTTGATGTTGATGGTACAATACAATGATGAACTGCTGTAGTGACGATGGGTGCTGAGAAGATGATGATCGGGAAACTTGATGTTGATGGTATGGTACAATGATGAACTGCTGTAGCAATGATGGGTGCTGAGAGGATGATGGCCCTGGAAGATGCAGCTGCTACTGGCGGTGGTCCTGATGTTGTTGCGGCAACCCTGCTAACTTACCCACCCTCTCGTTGATCCAGAGGAAGGCAAAAAAACTCTAGCTGAGCTGGCCAATTGCTGCAGCGGAGGAAAAAATTCCTTCCTGACCCCCCGAGAGGCGATCAACCCTGGATCAACTGCTAAATGGTGGTGCCCTGGAGTACTTACCTGACCGGGAACGGTCCTGGGATAGAGAGAAGGTGGATCAAGATGGTCGCCGGCTAGGTCTGCGCTGTAGTATCCTGACCCTCGGTAGTCCCGGTGCCGCTACGGAGGTCCGGTAACGGAGGTGGGGTGCTCCGGTGGTAGTCAAGAGCCTGCTGGCCCGCTGAACAGATGGTGGGTGAGCGCTGTGAGGGTTCCTGTGATGGTTGCCATGGTCAGTCCTGTGTACTGTCTAGCTAGCGAGGAGGCGAACCGGTCGGAGGCTATGGATGGTGCCCTGCTGAGCTGAGGGTGGAGTAGGGGCTGGGTGGTCCAGGGAGCCCGGTATGCTATGCAGGGGGTCCGAGGATTAGTGTGGCTAGCCGGTGAGGTGTTGCGGCCTCATCCGGCTGGCATCCGCGGGCAGCACGGTGTGAGTGGGGGTGCTGTGCTGAGTACTGTGGGGTCCGGGGAGGGGTCCATACGTGTGCCCGTCCCGGTACCTGTTGCTGGGGGGGTCCGAGGAAGAGTCCTGGATGGCTTGTACGGACAGACCTGCTGCTGCTGCTGACACTCCTGACATGGAGCTGCTGACACACACGTCAAGGTTCTGGAGGAAACTAGTGGTCAAAGGGCCCCGGCCTGTATGTCAACCAGTGACACTAATACAGTGATCAGTGCTAAAAATATGCACTGTCACTGTACTAATGACACTGACTGGGAAGGGGTTAAACAGCTAGGGCGATCAAAGGGTTAAATGTGTGACTAGCAAATGTTTTGGTGTACTGTGTGTGCTGCTTTAACTAATGGAAGTAAAGGATTTCATTCCCTACTTTGGTTACATAGGCAGAGCACTGTCCTCTGTGTAATCCTGCCGATCGGCGAGTGCCAGCAGTAATCCAGTGGCCAGCACCCACTGATTGGCATCTGTTGTGTCTAATCACAGCACAGTCAGGTTACCCTACCCGTAAGTGCCGGACCACGTACCTAGTATGTGATCTAGTGCAGGAGAGCCGCCTTGCCACCATATATGTATGTTATACGGCCAGCAAGCGGTTATTGAAGAAGTGACAGGCACAGCAATGAAACTCGAGAGCTACCTTTAAAACAAAACTAGGCCTAAACAACACTTTGTCCCTATGCAAAAATGTAAATTGGGTTCCTTGTGAGGATTCCAGCTCAAACACTGGCCTTGCAGCAGAGATGGCCACAAGGAATCCCACCTTGTAGTTAAAAGTAAAGAGAAATGTCTCTAATTTTGTAAAGAACTGAGAGAACCCAATTAGGGCTTATGTATTCAAGGAGTGAACATTTCATGATCTCTGGAAAGGGCAGAAACATAACCTGTGACAATGCTGCTTAGATCCAAACACTGGTCCCAATCCACCATTTTCCTACCCGCTAACATTTTTATATTATTTACAAATTGCAATTGTATTGTTTTATTTAAAAAAATTGGGGGGGGGGGGGGGGGATTTTTACTTTGTAAAGTCCTACCTGTTCTGATCAAGAAAAAGCAATGGTTGGGGATTATAAGTCTGTAAATAAAATACTTAAAAGTGATCATGTTCGGGGGCATGGCCTGGAGAGCAATGAAGTAGGACGCATGCAGTGAGAGCTCTGCCTGCCCATACTCCTACACTGATATCCTGCACTAATCCTGCTCGGTTTTGACTGGCCTCCACACCACAGCAGACCTGCCTTACCCTCTCCACGGACCTTGAAACCTCTCACCTGGGGTCCTGCGCGTGGCCATCATCGCAGGGCTTATCCATTCTGCAATCGCCTGTAGGAGCAGCCGCCATCTTGCTCCACCCGGAGACGGCTCCTACAAGCTCCTCTGGCCTCCCTGACTGCCCAGAGCCCAGTCTCCCCCTGCTACAGCCACCGGACCGCCCGCAGCCACTAGTACAGAGCTTCCTTACCCTGCAACTACCCGAGGGATAGTCCTTGGCTCCGGCCCAGCTCCCGGAACGGCGGCCATCTTGCTCCACCCTGAGGCAGCCTTGGCAGATACTCCAGTACTCCCTGAACACCCTGAGCCCAGTTTCCTCCTGACACAGCCACCGGACCCCACAGCTGGTCGACCGCTACCTGCAGCCCCCAGTGTGACACTTCTAAACTGCGACAGGAGGGGGACATTGAGGATCCGGCCTAGTAAGCAGCGGCCATTTTGGTACACCCGGGCCCCTCTCGATCACCCCTGGAATATGTCTCCACCAAAAAAGGCTTCTGAGGCTGCCGACAAGATCAACAAGTACCGCCGGCTTGAAGAAGACCAACATCCTTGGATACGGAGCACTCCGTAGCGGGCACCAACAAAGTGCTTGATGCTATTGCCCACTCACCACCAAAATAGAGGAGGTCAAAATTGACGTATCCCTTATCCGGCAGGACCTCTCTACCCTGCGGGACTGTGTGGCGGAGACAGAGACCCGTATCGGCAAAGCGGAAGACATCTTGCACCCCCTGCAACACGACTGATGAGGTGCGCTGCCAGCTACAACAGATTAGCGCAAAACAAGACAACATGAAGAATCGCCTTCGGAGATGCAATCTCCGCTTTATCAGCCTCCCTGAGACTGCTGAGGACAATGACTCGGTGAGCTATCTTGAAAACCTCCTGACAACCACCTTTGGCAGAGACGCATTCTCGGTAATGTTTGCAGTGGAGAGAGCCCATCGAATCCCTGCCTGTCCTCCTCCCCAAGGAGCTCCACCGAGTACCCTGATAGCGAAATTCCTTAATTTCAAGGACCGCAACAAGAACCTCCGCCTGACCAGGGAGAAGGGAAATATCCCCCACACCAATACACATGTTGCCGTCTTCCCAGACTAAAAAGAGGTACAACGGCAGCGGTCCAGGTTCCAGGATGTTAAGCGGCGTCTCCGCGTCCTACACCTCAAATACGCTATGCTATACCCTGCGAAGCTTCGCGTGGAATTCGATGGCCGAACCCCCTTCTTTGAAGACCCTGAGATGGCGTCCAGTTGGATCGATCAGAGGGATCGTTGAGACTGAGTATACCACACTGACTACAAGCTATAAGTACTTTTCTTTTCTCTCCCCTGCTCTCCCCTGTGCCCGTAATGCTGCCCATTTCCATCCTGATGCTTAGCCCTTCAGTGGGTACATTGCATGTGCATGTCCACCCCGGGGCAGGGGGGCAGGCCTGGAAATCATTTCCTGTAATACACTGATTCTCACAGCATGCCTGCTGCCCCTGGGCGACCATGCCCCTCATGATCCCCGTTCTCCCCACACCTGAGAGATGTCTGTGGAGGACAGCATAACGAACGTTGCTCAGATTTCCTACCTCAATTTACTTACCACCCTGATGGCAGGTGGGGCTTCCCCCTGCACAGCTGTAATGGTGCTACACTTTTATGGCTCCTACACCCCATGCACTTCTCAGAGAAGAAGTGGCCCCCCTAGGTTCTTTGTGAACTTTTTGTACCCCCCCGTTTACCTGACTGTTCTTTCTTCCCCCATTTTTTGCTGTTCATCACGGGTATCTATGTTCCCTTGCAATTAAGTTCCCTGCCTCCAATGGGTTCTACACGTTGGATGTCCCCCGTTGATACCTGGTTATGGGGTACTATGTCCATGCCGAGTTGGGGTGGCAGTGGACTGGGTGGGAAGAGAAATGTTGTGGTTATTGTTTTTTTTTGTACCATTGTGTTTACAACTGTTTATCAATCCTAAAGGTACTATGTTATTGTCAAACATGCATTACTGATATTGGTTGCCAATGTGTTTTATGCTATCTGATGTGTCTATGTCTGCTCTGCCAGTCCTGGTCCAGTCACGGTCTACCATATATGCCCTATATCCACCATGAGTTCTTTAAAGTTTCCCACGTAGAATGTTAGAGGCTTGCGCAATAAGATCAAACGCACAGCCGTCTTGACATATCTCAAGTCCCAGCGTGCTGACATCACGCTAGTTAGGACCCATGTCACGGGCCACTTACAATCCATGCTCAAAAAGCCTTGGATAGGTTGGGCCTATCACGCCACCCACATCTCTTATTCCTGAGGAGTATCAGTCCTGGTTACTAAAAGGGTACCGTTTGATCTAGTGCTGCTCCAGACGGACCAGCAGGGCAGATATGTGTTTATCCACGCCACCATTAATGGATCCCCCATCCTGATACTAGCTCGTTACGTCCCCCTCCAATACAACTCAGCTGTAATTAAGGAGGGCCTTGCCTTTATGACACAATATACCCCTGTACCAGCAGTGTGGATGGGGGACTTTAAAATTATCCTCATCCCCGCTTTGGACCGAATGGGCACACTGGACCCCCCCCTTGACACACCGGCCCATACCAGACTGTACCGCATACTGACTGATTTTGCTTTCATTGACACTTGGCACCACAAGCATCCACACTCAAAAGTCTTCTTGTGCTTTTCAGCCAATCACAACATGATGTCACGAATCAACTTTATTTTCATTTTAAAGTCCCTGACGCTTTAACTAGGAGATGTGGGCTTTGCTCCGAGAATGCTCTCGGATCACGCCCCCTACTGGATCACTATCCAGCTCCTGAAGGCCTCCCCTGCTCCTTCTTGGCGGCTAAACCCATTTTGGTTGACTGCTCTGCAGGACCAGGATGACATCCCCACGGACCTGCAAAACTACTTCACAGCTACCTGGTACAACATGGTGTGGAAGATGTTTAAGCTTCACGCCCATTCCTTGCTCTTCACGCATATCAATAGACTAAAATTATCATCAAAACTCATTGTTCAAGGGGGCGTGGCCGGCCGCAATAGAGGAAGGACGGATCGCTGTGAAGCTCCGCCGAGCCCGACCTAATCCACAGCCATCCGGGGTCAGCAACTAAATAAAAACCCTCCAGGACACCCATCCTTGGCCCTGAACTTACCTTGGCCAGATCGGCACCAATATTAGGTGCCCCAGACGGCTCCTTAGCGGATGGTTCGTCCCGCGATCGGCCCCATCCACTGTCTCGCCGCCGCCATCTTGCGGCCTACTCGGACTCATCAGCCTCCGCGCTTGCCCACAGCGCTCTGCAAGACGAGGGGATCCTCCTAGAGCACACCACAGGCAGCTTCCTCAGCCAGAGAGGACAGTGACCAGGCTGTCAGATGGATGCTGGAAAGAGCATAACTACAGAGATTCAGGTGAGTGGCGGCCATCTTGCTACACCTTGGGCCTACCATCTACCTTCACAACCCTCCTGCTCCAGATAGACGCACAATAACACCCCTAAATCGCCCTTCTCACTAGAGGGGGGACCCGAAGTGTACTAGAAGAGACCTCCATAGTAATAATAGCCCCTGAAGCAGCCAAGGCCTTATCCCTATAACCTCAGCAGATTGACCATCTTGCTACACCCAGCATCAGTAAAGCTACAGCTGCTATACTTACAAACCTGCTGAACTGTTTTTTTTGTTCACTCACTCCTCAAAGTTATTAAATAAAGCCTGGGCATTTGTTAGTCCTGCAGCATACTCCCAGGTTAATCAGAACCACGCATTTAAAAGCCCCCCCCCCCTTTAACCACAAGTGCACTCTGACTTACTGACACAAGTCCTGGTGCTCTTACCCTCACAGAACACATTGATGGACATAAGGGGCTCTGGTTAAATGTTTTTTTTTGTTGGGGGGGAGTGGCCTGACTATGGAGGAGTGAAGACGTAGGCCTCCCTAGCTCCGTCTCACCGCAGCATTAAAACAACGCTACAGGAGTGAAACTCACCCCACCGACTGCCTGACATGTCCCACAGGAACAGGGCATCCTCCCAGCCCCAGCAAAACGAAAGACCCCGGCAAGCCCAGCTGGACTCCTTCTTCCCGGGGCAGAGTGGAAGAGGTCGCGAGTCTCCAATGACGGCGCCCACCGCAAAGGCCCCTAAAACACACAAGGCCGCACAGCACTCTGCCACCAGGTCAGAACAACAGACCGAATCACCCATACCATCCCCACTGTCGGTAAGTGACTCTGCTCCCACGACCTCCCTGGGCTCCCCCACACTACTAGATAATCCCCCTTACGATCCTGACCCCCTGGTTGACGCAGATATAAGGCGCCATATTATGTCCTTACCCACCAAAGCTGATCTTGAGCGGTTCGCTGACAGGGTGGAAAGAGCCTTTAAAGAGGACATTGCCCAACTCAAAGCGGACACGACACACTTAGGAGGCAGATTGGAATCCTTAGAGCAAAAGTTTGAGGACGCCCTCCCTGTTATCTCCATGCTGCAGGACAAATGCACCATGCAAGACCGCTAGATTGAGACCTTGCTCTGTCAGTTAGACGACACAGAGAACCGCAGTCGCTGAGCCAATATAAGGATCCGAGGCCTACCTGAAGCCACTGGTGCCAGGGACATTATCCCCACCTTGGAGGGGGTCTTGAAGGAAATATTGGGGCTGCCTAACACTGCCACCATCGAAATTGACCGTGCACATAGGGCCCTAAAACCCCCTTCTCAAGATGTGAATAACCCCAGAGATGTAATTTGTAAGCTACATTAATATACACTCAAAGATCGCATCATGCAGAAAATGAGGGGTAAACCCTATTTTGACTTTGATGGTGCACAATCAGCTTTTTACCAGGACATCTCTAGGCGCACCCTCATGCAGCACAGAGCACTTCGCCCCCTCCTGACTGCTATTCAAGACGCAGGCCTGTCCTATCGGTGGGGATTCCACTTCTCCCTCCAAGTCACCAAAGAAGGAGGAACCTTGATTCTCTGCACCAAAGCTGACCTCCCGCATTTTCTGACCTCCCTGGAACTAGACCAAGTGGACTTTCCCGACTGGAGGAACTCTCCGGACCCCATACCTACAAACCTGCCTACATCACAGCCATGGCAACCTGCCAGGCGACAGAACCACAGACGAATCCATAGGCATCATCCCTCTGATTCTTCAAGGGATCCAGCCCCCTTGGGAACCTGATGGATGCCCTCTTCTCTAGGGATGAGAAAGATCTAGATCTGAGCACTTTTGAATAGAACTGCTGGGGAACCCATCGAACACAAACTGAGATGTTTTTCTCACGGATTCCCCCCCCTCCCCTTTTTTTTGGGCTAAGAGAATCCCTAGACCCCCATGTTCCTCCATTTTCCTCGCCTTCCACTCTCACCATGTTAGATGCGATGGGCGGAGACAGAGGCCTCTTCCCCTCTTCCTGGTGTTGGGTCACGTACCCCCCCCCCCGTAGGATACCCCTTTTTTATGGGTATAGATCCTTATTGGGATCTCAGGTTGTGGTTTGGACCTCCTCCCCTTCTAGGGTACGGGGTCCCAGACACGACCCTTAGTTGTTTTACGAGACCAGATGGCCAAGGCCATACGGCTCTGATGTTTTTTGATTGTACCTATTTCTTGTGTTTATTTCTTCTCTCCCCTCTCCCCCCCCCCTCTGTTCTTCCCTTACCACTCCTCCTGCTCCAGGGTCAGCTTTGCCGTCTCGTCTGCACCGGGCGCGTCGCCAATCTACAAACACAGACCATCCTCACACCCCCCCATGGCCACTCTACGGGTGAGTACATGCAATGTCCGAGGTCTCTGCTCCCCACATAAATGAGGTAAGTTTTGGGGGGAACTGAAACGATTGAAAATCCAAGTGGTCTTCCTACAGGAGACTCACTTTACGCCCAAGTCCCTACCCAAACTGCCTACTCACCTTTTTAATCAATGGTTTATTAGCACTTCCCCAACACCTAAATCTAAAGGGACAGCCATAGGCATACATAAGACATGCCCCTTTCAACCATCCGACCACAAGGTGGATCCCCTGGGCAGGTACGTGTTCCTGAAAGGTAATATTGCGGGCCAGATATACACGTTCGCGACAATATACGCCCCTAATACCGATCATTGACAACACTCTTGACTGCCTAGCGGATTTTAGGGAAGGCCTCCTGATTCTAGGAGGCGACTTTAATGTAAGCCCGACCCTATGTTAGACACATCACATGCGAGACCCACACATTCCTACGCATTCCTTAAACACTTCCGTAAGACCATCCTATCCCAACTCTTGGTGGACAGCTGGCGGGTCATTCACCCATCAGACCTTGACTTTAGCTATTATTCTAAAATACACAATGTATACACACGCATAGACTACATCTATGTAGATCACGGCGTGCTGGAGCTCCTTCAATCTGCGTCCATTGACACCATTTCTATCTCTGACCACGCCACAGTAACGATTGTCCTCGCCCTGCCCTCAGGCACGCGACGGGTGTGGACATGGAGGCTCAGCGATAACCTACTAGATGACATGGTCGCAGTGATGGAGGTCACAGACACCCTGACACACTACTTTAGGGACAACCCAGCTGACGAGCTAAGCAAAGGGGTGATTTAGGAAGCCCATAAGGCTGTGGTCAGGGGAGCACTGATCTCCCAGGGCTCCAGACCTAAAAAAGCACGTCGAGCAGACTTCTTAAGGGTACACTGAGCTCTCCAGAGGGCTGAACTCTGACATAAAGCTAACAGGAGCAAGGAGGCCTTGACAGAACTGACAGAACTACGGGAACTGTTTTTACGTCTGCTCGACCGGCAAATCCGCAAACAGTTTCGCTTTCTGGCACATAAATACTATGAGCACGGGAACAAATGCGGATGGATGCTGGCTCGCGCTCTCAGGAAACAGCACGCACAGACGTATATACATAAACTACACACTGCCGCAGGGATACCGATGATACAATCTTCTAAAATAGCAGCAGGATTCATGGATTATTACACCAAGCTATATAACTTAGGCTCTAGACTACTTAACAGCAGCTGGCCTGCCAACACTAATAGAGGACCAGTCTTCAACCCTAGACCTCCCTATAACCATAGCTGAGCTTGAGACCAGAAGGGCTTACTAAGGCATACTACAAAGCCTTCCTACACCAACTAGCTACCCCTATGTGCAAATATTTTAATGCAATAGCAGGAGGGGGGAATATCCCCCCGGAGGCCCTCCTGGCCCATATCACTGTGATTCCAAAAGAGGGCAAGGACCCCACCGTCCCTCAGAGCTACCGCCCCATTTCTCTTCTTAAGTTGGACATAAAGATTTTGGCAAAAATACTAGCGAACAGACTTAAACACCTTATCCCCCAAATTGTCCACCCAGACCAAACGGGCTTTATAACAGGCAGAGAGGCAAGAGACAACTCCCTAAGGGCAGTACACCTCATACATTGGGCCCGCAAACGCCCAGATCTGCAACCATACATTATTTTGAAGGCCTTTGATCGGATAGATTGGTCCTACCTGACAGCAGTGCTCCGGTCTATACACTTAGGCCCACGAATGTTGGCCATAATTGCGGCTTTATACTCTCAACCTTGCGCCCAGGTTAAGGTGAATGGGACCCTCTCAGCCTGATTCCCCATCAGAAACGGCATGCGACAGGGGTGTCCGCTTTCACCCCTTCTGTTCGGCCTAGTGCTAGAGCCGTTTCTCCGCACAGTGCAAGCTAACCCCCGATATTAAAGGCCTTTGAGTAGGTAACACGGAACACAAACTATCGGCATATGCCGATGACGTACTGTTCCACCTCTCGGAACCTCTGATCTCCCTGCCTAATCTGATGAAGGAGTTGCAGCTTTTCGGATCCCTTTCCAATTTTAAAATAAACCTTTCAAAATCTGAAATTCTCCCCATCTGACTAAGACCTCACGTGGCAACAAACTTACAGGCGGCCTTCCCCTTTGTGTGAACTACGTCATCCCTGAGATACTTGGGTGTGCAACTTACTGATCATTTTGACACTTTATATGCCGCTAACTATCCCCCTCTGATTGCCGCAGTTAAAAGAGACCTCTCACAGTGGACACGGACGGCCTTTACGTGGCTAGGAAGGGTGAACATAATAAAGATGAACGTCCTACCGCACATACTCTTCTACCTACAGATGCTGCCAATCCCCCTGTCTAGACTCTTATTCGACCGACTATCCAGCTTACTGTCAGATTTTATTTGGAACGCACGTAAACCTCGGATAGCCTTACGGGTACTACGGTGCCCAAAAGGTAGGGGTGGTTTGGGGGGTCCCAGACATTAGACAATACTACTGACCCATAGCCTTGCAGAAGATATTCGACTGGCAATTCCATACTCACACAAAACTCTGGGTTCTGCTAGAGAAATGTCTGGCGGGCAGGAATTTGTCATATGCACCCTGGTTACACCGGGAACATAGGGGGCTATCAGACACGATTTTCCTGCTGACGGCTCATGTGCTGTCGATATGGGACAGGATAAACCCGCAGCTGAAACTAGCTCCCCCTATGTCCCCGCTGGCTCCATTGGGGGGTTTCCTATGGTTTCCCACAGGCGAACAAATGACTTTCTTAGAACCGTGGGTAGAGGATGGGAATGCCAGTTGTGGTACACTCATGAAGGACGGTAGTCTCCTGTGTTATGAAGCATTACCAGCAGGACAACAGGGCCCACGGATGAATTTTTGGAAATACATAGACACGCGATTAGAGACCCGTCTGCCCTCACCCCATTTGAACGTATTTTTACTGCAGAGGAACCAACGCCACACCTGGTCTCAGAGCTATACCAACATTTGAGCTTAGCCGGCCCCCAAACTACACCCGCCTATATCCGACGCTGGGAGAATGATTTAGGACTAACTTTAACAGAGTCGCAGATATCCCACTTCAACTACCTCACCCACGCATCTTCCATAGACTCAAAAACCCAAGAGACAAATTTTAAATGAATGTCTCGCTGGTATAGGGTACCTGCAGATTTAGCTCGTATCTACCCTTCCACATCCGAGCTGTGCTGGAGGGGTTGCGTAAACCGGGGAACGTTAACTCACATATGGTGGGAATGCCCCCTGATTAAGCCCTTCTGGGAAGACCTGCAAGAGCAGATGAAAACAGTAACAGGGATAGAGGTCCCTTTCTCCCTGCCACATTTTCTTCTGAACATACCCCCGATCCTGCTTAGTCGTTACAAAAAGAATGTGCTATCACACCTGCTGAACGCAGCAAGATGCTTAGTCCCAATATATTGGAAGACTTCCAGAATCCCCACTCGAGAAGAGTGGCACAGTAAAGTGGGTGAGATCCGAGAGGCCGAGAACTGGGTGGCCATCTGTAAAGGCCTAGAGGATAGATTTCATAGCACCTGGGCACCCTGGGCTGAATACACCTCAGACCCCAACCAGATTCCCTCTAGCATAGATGTCGCATTGCTGGAACTGGCAGATCCCTCACTTAAGGCGCTTAGGATGGCAAGGGCCCAGGGGACAGCCACACCACCCCCAAGAGACCACAGTGACTAGTTCATATCTTTAGACTTAACGTTTCGGCGTGGTGTGCCCAAAGCAGACGAAGATGACATCCCATCCTAAGAAGCAGGTAATCTGACCTAACCCCCCCCAATCCCCTTCTCCCTCCCCTACCCCTCCCCGCTTCTCCCTCCCTGCTACCCACTCCCCCTTCGGTTGCTAAGCAACTACGACTTACCTATCTTAACTCTGTTTCTCCTCTTTTTAGTTATTGTTTTCCTCTGCTGTATATTGTGGACGATATGTGAACTCACGTTGGACTGTTGGCTGATAGGGGTCTTATAGCCTTATAAGCACGAAAGTAGACATCATAGTTATCCGAGGTGGTGGCGGTCCCAGCTAGACACTTATTACGGCCGTGGGGTTCCCTGGGCGGGCGGGGGGGTCGGGGGTGTATGTTGGAGGCCATTGAGCCCCCCCCCGGCCCCGGCTGCAGGTCTCGGGACCACGTGCTTCATGCATTTCAGGAGGCATCCCAGCCCCCGGGTTCAACCCCGGAGATGGTACGCCCTTAGATGGGACCTCACGCCCCACCTTACCCTTCTCACCCATACAGTCCTCTAGCTAAGGTCCACTCTCACACCCCTCTCTGGTTCAACACATGCTTACTCAAATTATTGTCCATTCCAGACCCGGCGGCGTGGATACGCCATGGGATCCTATACATGAACCAGATCATGACCACTACGGGACTTAAAACCTTCCAAGCGCTAAAGGATAAAATCACGCCAAAATGTAAAATAATATTGGGGTGGGGTTCCCCCCAAAATCTATACCAGACCCTTATCCTAGCAAGAAACCTGGAGGACAACCCCCCTCCTGAACCATACCAGGCCACATGCCCTCAACATGGGGAGGGTGCTTTGGAGAGCCTCTTCCCGACAACCCTAGGCTGTGGTTGTCGGGGTCTGTGAGCGGGGGTCTTATCGGTATCTGGAAGCCCCCTTTAACAAGGTGGCCCCCAGATACCGACCCCCCCATTTGAATGAGTATGGAGTACATCGCACCCTTACCCATTCACCCAAAAAAGTAGTGTAATGTGACCAAAGACAATAGACAGTTTTTGACAATTCCTTTATTAAAAATGTCTTCTTCCCTGGTTCTTCCTCCTTCCTCCGGTCTTCTCCTTCCCCGCTTCTTCCTCCAGCTTCTCCTTCCCCGCTTCTTCCTCTGGTCTTCTCCATCTTCCTCTGATCTTCCCCTGGCTTGTTCCCCTGCTTAGTCCTCCTGTCTTCTTTCTTCGCCGCTCCCGCTGAAGATTTAAAAAATGAACCTCCTCCAATAATGCACTGTGTTGTAGTGAGGAAACGTTTGGGTAAGGGTATTGGCAACGAGCGAAATAAATACAAGAGTTTTGGTAGCAGGGTCATTTTATTTATTTTACCGCATGAATTCTGCCCAGCCAGGATAGACCACATCTAGACCACCTCTCCACGTCCTGCAAACATTTATGCACCATGGAGGGATAGTTTGAGCGGAAGAGGCCCTCTATATGTGGGGTAAGCTTGATACCCAGATATGGAATCTGGTTTGTAGCCCAGGCGAAAGTAAAATTATCTTTGAGTTGTTTGAGGAGATCCTGCGGGAGGGTTACATTCAGAGCCAGAGATTTGGACATATTAACGCGTAGTCCTGACACCCTACTAAAGTCCCCCAGGGTTTGAAGTATCACAGGCATGGAAATCAGTGGGGAGGTGATGAAGAGAAGGAGGTCATCCGCGTATAACGCGCATTTATGTTCGTGGGGGCCGCAAGAAACCCCTTTAATATCTGGGTTTGATCGAAGGGCAACGGCTAAAGTTTCGATCGCTATCGCAAAGAGGAGCGGCGAGAGAGGGCATCCCTGTCTGGTACCCCTGTTTATGGGAAAGGACTCCGAGTATCTGCCCAGAAGGCGCACTTGTGCCGATGGAGTGGAATACAGGGAGTCTATAAGATTAAGAAAGTATTTGCCACAACCCCATCTCTTAAGGATCTCAGACAGGTATGCTCAGTCAATCAAATCGAACGCCTTGTGTAGATCAATTGACAGTAGAAAACCTTTTTGTGCAGGGTTCCCATCCCAATGAGATTGAAGCAAAGAGATTATATCGACTGCCCTTCTGATCTGATCCGGACCTTGTCTCCCAGGGATGAAGCCTACCTGATCCCTGTGTATGTATGAGGAGATAAAGCTGGAAAGACGGTTGGCAAGTATCTTAGTCATTATTTTGACATCATTGTTAATAAGAGATATGGGGCGATAGTTGCCAACCTCACTAGTGTCTTTATCTGGTTTCGGTATAACCGATATGTATGCTGCATTCAGATCTGAATTTAAAGAGGCCCCATCCCTGAGAGAGTTGAACATTCTGGTTAAAGGAGGTGCTAGGCAATTCCCAAATTTCTTATAATAACCCGTGGAGAAGCCATCGGGACCCGGTGAGGAGCCCAATTTAAGGTTCTTAATAGTATCCAGGACCTCCTCTTGTGTGAAGGGGGACTTCAAAAGTTCTATATGTGCCTTATCCATTACGGGCAACTTAAGGTTATTAAGGAACCTATCTCTCCCGGCTGCGGATGTGCTGGGGTTCTGTTTATAAAGATCAGAATAAAACTGTTTAAAGGTGTCCATTATCTTGCTCGGGTTCTGAGACAGTTCCCCTAAGGTTACCCTCAGTTTGGGGTAGGCTTGAGTGCGTGGTTTAGGGGAAAGTTTAGTTGCCAGTCTGGAACCAATCCTATCCTGTTGTGCGTAAAACTTGTCCCTAGTCCATTTAAGATGTTGCGCTGCTGACGTGGTTAATTACATATTTAGGAGAGCCCTTGCTGTGTCTAATTTAGCTAGTGAATCTAGATCGGGGTTACGTTTATGTTCTTTTGCCAATTTCTGAAACTCCTTCGTAAGTCTCACTGTATCAGCTCTGTGTTCCGCCCTGAGTTGTGCCGCTAACTGAATCAGTTTACCTCTGATGACCGGTTTATGAGCCGCCCAAACGATAGAAGGAGAAACCCCATCTGTCGCGTTTAAGGTAAAGTACTCTTGGATGGCAGATTCTAGTAGAGTGCATTGAATAGGGTCGTTCAACAGGGTTTCTCGTAGACGCCAGGGTGGTCGGTTACCGGTGCCCGTCGGTTTACATGTGGTCAGCGCAACTAATGAGTGGTCCGAGAGCGACGAGTCAATGATTGTGGAGTTCCTAATGAGTGGAAGCGTGGAGGCCCTGGTGAAGATGTGGTCTATCCTGGCAAAGGAGTTATGTGGAGCTGAAAAATGTGTGTAGTCTTTAGTACGCGGGTTGGTCTCTCTCCAAACGTCTATCAGGCCTGCCTCATTAAGTATTTCAGCTATTTTAACACTCTGTTTAGAAGGACGCTTGGGTTTAGACGCACCGTTTGCCAGCTTGTCCAGGGAAGAGTCAAAGGCAATGTTCGTGTCCCCGCCCATAAAAACCGTCCCCTTAAGATGTTCATGTAGTGTAGTGAGCAGAGATTCCATAAAGGATTTTTGCCCTTTATTCGGTGCGTAGTAGGATACAAAGGTGTAGAGTTCTCCATCAATGAAACCGGAGACTAGGACATATCGACCCTGGGGATCAACAACAGTTTCAGGTTGGGAGAGGTTTATATGTTTTGCAAAGCAGATCGCGACCCCCTTGGTTTTATTCTCCGCGGAAGCCAGGAAGAATTGTGGATAACTGTGGTGGAGAAAAGTGGGCTTGTCAGTAGATGGGAAGTGTGTCTGCTGCAGCAGTAGGATGTCGGCGTGCATTGAGTGATAGCATTGGAGGATTTTTCTACGTTTGATTGGGGAGTTAAGGCCCTGAGTGTTGTGTGATATAACCTTCAAGGTAGTGGGCAAGGTATGAGAATCAGGCATGGATCAGAGGGGAATGATCTATACAATCCTTATGGAACTTACCCTTCCATGTAGAGATAGACGGCAGAGTAAAACCTGATGGTCCTGTAGCGGGGAACCCAGAGCCTGAGAGAGACGACCGGAGAAGTACGTGCGACCTGCTAGCACCACTAAGAGCAATCGAGAAGAGAGAGAGAAGAGAGATGAGTGGGAAAAGGAGAGAGGGAAGAACAAGAACATTAATAACCTGCTGATGAATCATTCCGGTACGAGAAGAGTAGCTCAAGAAAACAAAGGGGCCCCCTGGTCCCTTCCCACCCCCAGGTCGGTTTGGAGTCACCAAACCTACCATAATCCCCATGGTTCCGGATTTTCCAAATGAAGAAAATCCGGAATAGGATCTAGGTACGCCAAGTGGGTTCCTGATCCAATCGAGGCGCATTGGGTCCACCACAGCCCCCCCACCTCAAATCTGTAACTACTGAGGGCCAAAAACATCCCCATCATCTATAAATGGTGGAGTCCCCTGTAGAGATTAATCCCCAGTCAACATTAAAGTTTCAGCATGTGAAAATTATGGAAAGGGGTCTAACAATCGCAAAACTTCCAGGGGAAGTAATTGTATGGAGTTTAAAAAAAAAAAAAAAGAAAAGAAAGGGGGGGGGGGACAGGCTAGTAAGCCGAATTCCCCCAGGCAGCAGGGACAAATAAGGTATTCAACCTATTACACTGCATGTTCCCCTCATAATGAGAGTAAATTGTATTCCCTCTACCAGTAAGTCAGTACCCCAATATCATGAAAGGTAAAAAATAATTATTATCAACTTTACATGAAAATAGCAACATGTATAGATGCTCGAACAGTTAGTGCAGTGGGGGAAGGGGGGCCCCCCCTAAACCACCCTCTACAAGGAAGAGGGGGAAAAGAGAAAGCCCCAACCTGTCCTTCCCCCAGAACATCACCCCAGAAGCAGGGGAGAAGTCCAGGTCAAGATCAAAAAAAAATTATAAGCAAATATGCTCAGGGTGGCATGGTTTCTTTGGATCTTTTGGGTCCCTGCTTCAGCCAGGATTGTTGCAGCGGGCTGGCAGGCGGGGGTCTTTTGGCGGAAGAAGGGGTCCCTCGGTTAGCTTGTGCAGGTATAGGTTCCAGCAGTATCAGGCCGAGATGCGTGAGAAGTCGTTCACCTTCCTGGAAAGAAGAGAAGCAGAAATTCTTGCTTTTGAAGGAAAAGTTCAGACGAAGAGGGAATAACCACCGATATGTGATTTCCTTATCGAGCAGCACCTGCAGCAACGGCTTGAAAGAGCACCTCTTCTGGACTGTATAAGGTGACAGGTCAGCGAATATTTGAATTTTGTGACCGAGTAAAGTGAGATTATCTGAATATCTGGCTTTCCTCATGACTGCTTCTTTGACAGAATAGTGATGTGGTTTAACAATGACATCTCTGGGCAATCCGTCGGATCTGGGGGCCTGTAGTGCCCTGTGTGCTCTGTCAAGTTCCAGGTGGTTGTCCGGAATGTCAGGGATAAGGTTTTTAATCAAAGATTTAACTGCTTTATGGACATCCTTCTCAGATTCAGGGAGTCCCCGGAGTCTAAAGTTATATCTTCTGGATCTGTTCTCGAGGTCATCGATTTTTGAAAAGGCAGATTCCAATTGATCCTGTACTTCCTGTAATCTGGCAGAGTTTTGGTTAATCTGAGCCACTGCTTGATCAGCTTTTTGTTCTATGGTGTCCATCCTTATCCCTATTTGCTGCAGGTCAGCATGTAAAGATGCAGTAATTTGGGCAGCAAATCCTTTATGCAGCATGTGTGAAAAGGCTGTCATCATAGACTGAAAGTCAGTGGGGACAGGAATGTCTGCTTGGGCCTCACTCACTGTGAGCAACATGCCTGTGTGTGGATCCAGCAATGGGGATGTGGGATATCCCGGGCTCATCCTCACCAAAAGGGATTCTGTGGAGGAGGGAGAGCTGACAGCTTGCAGGGGGGGGGGGGGGGAAGTCAGTACCTGCATAAGGGGGATCTGTCTGGTCCTGGTCGGCTATGGAGTCCTCCTGTTGTTCTGAGGCCTGTAAGCCTCGTGTAGCCGACGCCATCTTGGCATATGTGAGGGGGCCGTTCGCGGCCGTCATTTGGCCAGAGAGGTCCCTCCGGACCTGGGATTTTGCCATATCCCGGTGCCCCGGGTGTATTCCCCTGTCAGGATGGCGCGGTGTGGGGCGGAAACGAGGGCTCCGTCGGCTCCGGTGGCTAGCGGTGGGCTGTGGTGGAGCGGAGCTCTAGTAGCCGGCGGCCATCTTAGAGCTGCCGCGCATGCGCACCGGAATTTTTAATTTTTATTGTTTTACTTTAAGCATCATTATAATCACTGCTCCTATAAAAACGATTTAAAAAAATAAATTGTTGCATTGATATATGTCCCCCAGGGCAGTACCCAGGCCCCCATACCCTTTTTATGGCCATATAACTAACCTTTAAAATAGGGACTTTTGATTTTTCAGGTTCAGGTCCCATATACTTATCTATATTAATAGGGTTCGCCGTTCGGGTCAGAACTTTTTCTCTGTTTGGGAATTCTGGTGCAAACCAAACAGGGGGGTGTTTTGCCCATCTCAACACCCTAGTAATGCCATGCGGAACTACTGCAATGACTGTGTTTAGATCTACCTTTGCCTATTGTTTGTCTGTGTAGATAAAGGTACCAATACATATTGAAGGGGTTATGTAAGATAATTTTTTCACCAAGTGCATACTTATGCATTCCATCATGTGGAATTTACAATCCAACTGACTGTAGACCACAGCAATGACTAAGCACAGGTGTGTGAAATGCGTTTGCTGAACCTTTTGAGCTGGCTGCATGTCATGTCATGTCCTCGTTTTTAATGGAATTTCAATTAAGTAATCATTTTATGCTGGAAGTGCCACCCCACCCTTTTCTTCATCTGGCTGTAGACCATGTTACACACAAGTCCAGAACCTGATAGGAAAAATGTTAAGCTTTGGCCCCTTTCACACATGCGGACCGTTTGTCCATTTTTCATCCATATGTTGACAGATGAAAAAACAGACATAAGTAACCTATCTTCAATTCAAGCTACTTTTGCATGTTACAAATGCTGCAAAGCAAACCATTGTGAAGGCCTGGAAAACCCCCCACCTCACTATCTTAGGAAACCAAAAATAGGGTTACTAGAGCCATGGTTCACACCAAAATAGAAGCAGCTATCTTAGACAGGGTCAAAAAGTTTGAACGCCTTGGGAAACCTTGGGTCGGCCATTTCCTCCCTCCTAACTTCGATTACACTTAACCATTACCTTGAATAGCCTTATAGATAACTCTGCCTACTCATAGGGACCAGATATCACATCCCCCCCCCCAGTAAACCCCCTCCTTGCCTTCCCCCTCATTCTTCTCAGCCCCCCCCCCTTCTCAATTTCCACCTTTTCTTATTCCTCCACTCTCTTTTATTCCTCTACTTTCTCTCCACCTTTCAGCTATTCTCTTCTGGATGCAAATCTATCAGCTCTGACCAATCTATCTATCCATCGTGTTGAGGTTGGACATTCCTCTCTTACTGGATTCCCCCAAGGTCAGACCTACAAATGCTCTCAAATGTTTACCTTACAAATCAACCTTTCTCAGTTTCAAGGACTCTTATGTGTAGATAAAGGTACCAATACATATTGAAGGGGTTATGTAAGATAATTTTTTCACCAAGTGCATACTTATGCATTCCATCATGTGGAATTTACAATCCAACTGACTGTAGACCACAGCAATGACTAAGCACAGGTGTGTGAAAGAGCAGATCTTTCCGTCTGAAAAATCTTGGATGGTTTTTCAGACGAATTCCGCTCAAGCTCGGCTTGGATACACACGGTCACACAAAAGTTTGCTGAACTTTCGACTGTCAAGAACGCGGTGACGTACAACACTACGACGAGCCGAGAAAATTAAGTTCAATGCTTCCGAGCATGCATCGAATTGTTTCCGATCATGCGTAGGAATTTTGTATGTCGGAATTGCTACAGACGATCGGAATTTCCATTCAGAACTTTTTCCAAACGAAAAATTTAGAAACTGCTCTCAATCTTTTGCTGGCTGGAATTCCACCAGCAAAAGTCAGATGGAGCATACACACGGTCACATTTTCTAACCAAAAGCTCTCATCAGACTTTTGCTGGCGGAATTTCCGATCGTGTGTACGCGGCATTAGACACATGTCTATTTGTTAACTATGAGGTAACTCTGACTGGAGTCCCCAGTAATCAACCTCGGTTCATAGGAATCATCAGTTCCTGGATTTCACCTACCAACATTCAGCTAAGTGTCCCCAAACTAACTCACACCACGTAGCCTTACAATGTCATTTTATGCCTTGTTTTTTTTATCCTCTATGCATGTTCTGTTACAAAGGGCTGCATTCCTACCTCTGCACTCATTACACTACTAATGCCCCCCCCCCCCTTATCCTGGGGGAAAATTTATTTTCGATGCATCCTGTCGAGATTTATTGTTTTTTCCTTCAATAAAAAATTTGAACCAGGAAAAAACGGACATAAATGCATCTCTATGGAAAAACGGATGAACTGATGAAATGAACGCTCTGCATGTGTGAAAGGGGCCTTAGTCCCCATATGTTCAATTCAAAAACTTGCAACTGTGTCATTCATCTCTTATGTGCTAATTTTACTACATTTGGACACAAGTTCACATTTTTTAATAATATTAAGCCTAGAGGACCAAACATCAGATAGCAGATAGGAAACAGGAATGTAAAGGATTTCAAAATGGTAATTTGTTCTGTACATGACACATTGACCCTGATTTATTAACCACTTCAGCCCCGGACCAATTTGCAGCTAAAGGACCAGGCCCCTTTTTGCAATTCGGCACTGCGTCGCTTTAACTAACAATTGCGCGGTCATGCGACGTGGCTCCAAAACAAAATTGGCGTCCTTTTTTTCCCACAAATAGAGCTTTCTTTTGGTGGTATTTGATCGCCCCTGCGGTTTTTATTTTTTGCGCTATAAACAAAAATAGAGCGACAATTTTGAAAAAAATGCAATATTTTTTACTTTTTGCTATAATAAATATCCCCAAAAAATATATAAAAAAACATTTTTTTTCCTCAGTTTAGGCCGATACGTATTCTTCTACATATTTTTGGTAAAAAAAATCGCAATTAGCGATTATTGATTAGTTTGTGCAAAAGTTATAGCGTTTACAAAATAGGGGATAGTTTTATAGCATTTTTATTAATATTTTTTTTTTTATTAGTAATGGCGGCGATCAGCGATTTTTATTGTGACTGCGACATTTTGGCGGACACATCGGACATTTTTGACACATTTTTGGGACATTTGTCATTTATACAGCAATCAGTGCTATTTAAATAGCACTGATTCCTATGTAAATGACAGTTGTAGTTAGGGGGTTAACCACTAGGGGGCGGGGAGGAGTCAGTGTGACGTGTTGTGTTTTTTTTACAGTAGGGGGGCGTGGCTGTACGTGTGACGTCATTGATCGGCGTTCCCGATGACAGGGAACCGCCGATCACTGACAGTCAGTGTAGGAAGCGCGGGGAGAGGTTTGTTTACATAGACCTCTCCCCGTTCTTCCGCTCCGTAACCCGATCGCGGGATACCAGCGGCGATCGGGTCCGCTGGTCCCGCGGCCGGGGTCACGGAGCTCCCGACCGGGTCGCGAGCGCGCCGCTAGCGGCGCGCGCGCGACCCACGGGCAGGCACATGCACGATCACGTACAGGCAGTGGCCGGTCGGGAAGCGGTTAAAGAAGTAGAGCATGTTAATTTTCAAAGTGAATTTCCACTTATCCCAGTGAATTGGAAGTGAAAAAAAGTAAAAATGTACTTGATCCTGTTGTATAGCTGCATATATATAAGCAAGTGAACAGTTAAACATTAGCAACTGCTTCTTGCAACATTGTATCAAGCACTGTAGGAAAGACTAACATATTTTGAGAAACAACAGAGTCATTATCATATATATGTGTATAAAGTACACTGACATCTAGTGAGAGTTCTCAGTATTGCGACCAATAATCCAATCATCCCATCATCCCAATATGCAGTTTAGTACATCCCAACAAAAAAGAAAAAAACAACAGCAGGATTTTTGCTCACATATAAGCAGGATGGAAGTCAGTGCAATTTTACTGTACTCAAGATAATTGAAAATGTTCATTGCAAACTCCCCAGTAAACCAGCCCCACAATGTGAGCACATGTCTGTGAAGAGAAGGGACGCAGAAAAAATATTTGTGCCTTCTATATCCATAGGCATGATGTTTGTCTAAACCTTTAAAAACGACATATATAATATGTAGCATTTTTCCTCTGGATGCAAAATAACCATCTACAGTAAGTAGTGAGGCAGGCTAATATTTTCATCTCAGGGTTTGGTTCTTGGTATATGGTGGGGAGAAAGGTACATTTGCAAAAGCACTTTAGATTTTTTAACATTAATTATTGAATTCAATTGTATTAAACATAGGTTAGGTTTAGGAGACTGAGATATCCAAAAATAGCACAGAAAAGGACAGTGTTTTAAAGTAGCAGTAGGTTCTTTAAAAGCAGCCTCTTTGTAATCGCTGGATATGGGAGAACAGCCAGGTGGATCCATGACAGCAGTCACAGGTATATACTCCAGCAAGCAGCTAAAGTCTCTGGGCCTTCAGCAATGACTCCAGGTCTCCAGCACAGCACTGTCCAAGGCTGAGGCAAGGCCCAAGCATTGATTCTTCTAGACACATGTAGTCAGATGTTGGACTGCAGTTTGTCAACTACGTGAAGGTGACACTGTGCCAGTTCTTCAGGCTGGCAGGAAACCATTAAGGACTAATGTTTTCCCCTATTATGGGTGGCCATTTTGGGGGGTTTTAACATCTCCTATTGGATGCCGAAATCCTGTCAGATTTGGGTGGCCATCATGACTCAAACGTGTTTAAATAGCAGTTTCTGCATCATTCAATGCATCCACAGTGTGGGAGTTGGTCAGGGAAAAATCCCTGCTTGCTATGGGAGAGAGTAGAAGCAGTGCTTTGGTAAGTTACCTGATGAGGAGGGGAAAAGTAGATTTCCCCTTACAAGGTATCCCTTGTGCAAGCTTCTTGGAACTTTCTCCCTCCATTATCTGGATAAACTGCAATTACTTTGGGGATCACATGGTGACCCAGTAATCTGAATACCTCCTCTAAAAGAAGTGTTTTCCAGGCATTCCACAGTCTGTAAACTCATATTACATTGCTGATTGTAAAATATATAACCAATCACAGCTGATCACAGCGTTAACCAGGAAGTGCCGGTAAGCGGCTTTCCTCAGTTTGCACTGACAGGGAGAGCCGATAGGCGGCTCTCGCTGTCAAAGAGGGGGTCTGTGCTGATAATCAGCACATTGATTATCAGCACAGCTGTGCCACCAACAATGCCAATCAGTGCCCATCAGCTGCCAGTCAGTGCCCCATCAGAAATGCCTGTCAGTGCCCATCAAAGTGCCAATCAGTGATCATAACAGTGAAAATCAGTGCCCACCATAGTTCCAATCAGTGCCCAACAGTAACACCTGTCAGTACCTCATCATCAGTGATGCCCATCAGTGCCATCTATTAGTGGTCCAGTCCTGATCTTTGGGGACTTAGGACGCCTTTAGTTCTGATTCCCCCTTCTTCTCCCATCCTTTGGCCCCCTCTCTCCTTGTCCTGTTTCTCCTTCCCATTCCCCTCTTTCACTCTCTTCTCACCTTTTTTTTCTTCCTTCTCTACAAGATGCCTATGCAGACAACTATCCCGAGGTTCTTTTTACGGCTGATTGGATATGTTTTCTCCACATAATGGCGCTCCCTAACCCTCATGTCCATGACTAACCCCACCCCCTCACATCCGGCTCTTCAAGTCGCATCTCATAATACACAAGGCCTTAACGCTCCGATCAAGAAACACAAGGCATTCCAACATTATAAGTCTTGAGGCATTGATATTTTACTGCTTCAAGAAACCTATTTTCCTGGAAGCTATAACCCTTAATTTATCCACCAGAAATATCCACTATTCTATCTTGCCAATGCAGAAGATAAGACAAGAGGAGTAGCCATTCTCTTCTCAAAAAAAATCTCATTCACTCATTCCCAAACAATTAAGGATCGAGAGCGTTGATACATATTAGTCAAAGGGGATATTAATGGCTCTCGTTACACTTTTATATCATACTACGCCCCAAACAAAGACCAAGCAGCCTTCTTCTCATTAATGCTTCAGTCACTTGTTCTGCATATTGAGGGGAGAGTAATAATGGGAGGGGACTCCAACAAAACCTTTGATCAAGTGCTAGATAAATCTGCAGAAGGGATCCCTCACCTAAAAAGACCTCCTAAACAAAGCCTTCTTATAGCCCACCTTCTGCACTCACTAGGAATGATAGACACATGGAGAGAGCTAAACCCCACATCTAGAGATTACACACATTCCTCAGCCCCCTATTGAACATATGTAGGATTGATCATATCTTTGTCCCTACTTCCAAGAATCATATAGTAATTCAGGCCTCAATTCACGATGTGCCCTGGTCAGACCATTTATTGGTACTCCTCAATCTAAATAGGGCCCCTTCCTCTACAGGTCCTCGTCCCTGGCGCCTCAATGAGTCCCTCTTGAGTGATCCAGTAGGATGCTCTATGCTAGAAAAAATATCTCCGGGAATACTTTCTATTAAACGACATAGATAATATATCACTGGGCTCTCTTTGGGGAGCGCACAAAGCAGTGATAAGTGGGAAACTCATCAAACTTGACTCCAGACTGAAATGGGAACATCAGGCAGAAAAGCAGGAAAAAGAATTTTAAGATACTCAGCAAACATCACAACTGCCACCCCACAAATACATCCTTAGCTAATCTCAAAGCGGCAAAACTAGCTCTGAATCTGGCTCCAACCTCAGCTGCCGAAAAACACTTGAGTTGGACGAGTGGCCGTTTTTACCTCAGTCAAGATAAAATTGGCCCGCAACTAGCGTCCAAACTAACCCTCAAATTTCGGGTGCAATCCCTCCCTAAAATAAAAACAGTTTCATGCTCCCTATCCCAAAACCCTAAATGTATCTTAGAAACATTTCACTCCTTTTTTTTCTAAGCTCTACTCCAAAGATCACTTAAACAACCCACATAAACTGGAGACCTTTTTGGAGAAGATACCCCTCCCTAAACTCAAAGATAATCATCGCTCCACCCTAGAATCTCTGATTATGGGGACCGAAGTTCAGGAAGTTATTAAAGACCTGTGAAATGGCTCAGCCCCAGGGCCAGATGGCTTCTCGACTTGTTACTACAAGACGTTTGCCAATGTTCTCTCCCCTTATCTGGTCCGATTCTTCAACTCTCTAAGAAATTATCAACCCTTAGATCCAGCCTTTAATCTTGCATACATCTACGTGAGCCCTAAGCCGGACAAAGACCCTAGTGAAGTAGGAAACTATAGACTAATTTCACTGATCAATAATGATTTAAAAATTATGAGCAAAATCTTATCCAACCGACTAGCATCATTCATTGGTTCATATGTTCACAAGGACCAAGTCTGCTTTATTCCAGGCAGAATGGGCCGGACCAGATAAGGAGGGCGATTGATATCATTTCAGGAGGGACTTCTCTTATCAATAGACCTTCAGAAGGCATTCAATACTGTCTCCTGGGTCCTGGCCTTAAATCTTTGCTATCCTTAAAAAATTGGGTTTTGGCCCTAAATTTATGAAAGTTCTGGAAGCATTTTACTCACATCCGACGGCACAAGTTAGACTTCAGGGACATTACTCAGACTCCTTCCCAATTGAGAAAGGAACGAGGCAGGGTTGTCCTCTCTCCCCGCTCGTCTTTGCAATAGTGATATAAACCCTTGCTATCGCCCTCAGACTTCACTCTGACATTCACGGAGTTCGATGTGGACAGGAAGTCCATAAGTGTACCTTCTTTGCAGATGATGCCCTTTTATTCATGAGTAAAAAACAGACAGCCAAAGCTTATGGACTTTAACGGTACCAGAGAAGGACTGAACCACAGTAGATTCACATAAAAAGTATTTTATTACAAAACAATTACATATAAAAAAGATACATAGCAAATGCTCATAAAAACATCATATGATTATTGGATAGGCTAGTACATATATACTCCACATTTTGTCCTTTTATTCATAACATCTCCTCTCATTTTAACAGCTAATATTCTACAATTATGACATAATTTCAGTTAGATTTCCGGCCTTCATGTCAAAATGACTAAATCTATGGCCCTCAATGTATCAACCTCCTCTAACTTAGTGGAACACTTAAAGACGTCCCCTTTTCCTGGAGTGCTTCCTCAATCCCTTATTTGGGCATCAACCTAGCTGCCTCAGTAGACCAACTTTACAACATTAACTATCCCCCTCTATTAAAAAAATTATCGGTCGACCTTTCACCGTGGTCCTTATTTGGACTGTCCTGGACGGGAAGAGTGAACGCAATGAAAATTATATTTTATATTTTTTCCCCTCTCTACCTATTCCTGTGATTTAACAACATTTGGCAAAATTGCAATCAGCTAGAATTCGCTTTATCTGGGGAAAAACGGGACATCGTTCCTCCAAACACATCGTATATAGATCAAGGCCGAGAGGGGATTTAGAACTACTCAATCTCTGGTGATACTATCAGGCGGCACAGTTGGCTCAAATTTCTATTATTTATTCCAGGGGGTACAAACCCGACTGTGTAACAATGGAAAGACAAGCTTTTCCTCATTTTACTTTAGACTTCCTCGTATGGAGCGCCCCTAAATCATGCCCCTTCTATTCTTTCCCCAACACTATCCCACTCAGTATCTCTGTGGCTCATTATACAAGTCTACCAAAGTAGCTTCAACTTGGCATCCGCTTGCTCATATCTTTCACAATCCCCAATTTCCCCCTGGGGAAAGACATTAAAGCTTTTCAATGGTGGTTGAACAAAGGGTTATACCGAATTGGTCACTACTTCAACTCAAATGGGCCCCTCGCACTTAGCCATTGTGTTAACAAATTAGAGATGCCCTCCTCCGAGAGATACAGCTTCTTCCAAATCTCCCATTTCTTACATTCCATCTGGACTGATAAACCAAATTCTTTATCAGTCACCCTGTATGAACAGTGTTGTTCTAAGATCATGGACATGAGGAAAGGGATCTCCCTGATCTACTCAGCTTTAGCTGAGCCTCTGAAGAAAACATCTTATATGCTGAATTGGGAAAGGGAACTTGAGATTGACTGGGACATAGACAATTGGCATCTCTGTTTCTCTAGATCATGGGTATTCAAACTATGGCCCTCCTGTTGTTCAGAAACTACAATTCCCATCAAGCCTAATCATGTCTGTGAATGTCAGAGTTTTACAATGCCTCATGGGATGTGTAGTTCCACAACAGCTGGAGGGCCGTAGTTTGAGGATTCCTGCTCTAGATAATTTAAGGGGATTAACAATGTCTCTTTGATTGAGGCCAACCTCAAGATTGTGTCCCAGGATTAGGAGATTCTGGAATCAAATCTTCCAATTAATACGCGAAATTACAGGGATCCCCCTTAACCAGGACCCACTAATTGCCCTTCTTATTTAACGCATACCTAAAATTTCTAAATGCTCCCAGGCCCTAATTTTCTATTTACTTCTTGGTGCCAAACTAACGATTACGCATTCATGGAAGACCCCCTCAGTTTCCTTCCAATTAGCTAAGCATAAGATATCCTGGATTATGTCCCAGGAAACGATTACTAACATAATTCTGAATACCATGGAAATATTTGAACAGATTTGGGAACCATGGGCTCGATACATCGGAGTTACCCTTTAACTCTAGCAACACCCTGACTATTCTAACTGCCATTTCGGCTTCACTGATAAAGTATTGACTTTCTGCATAGGCATTACTCATTTTTCCACTCCCCATTCTCACCTTTCTATTCCTCTTTTGCTCTTCCCCTCCTACTCTTGCCGATCCCCGCCTCCTTCCTCTTTTCTCCTTCTACCCTAAGTGGTGCCCAATATTGACATTACAGCCACCTCCCCGGACTTATGATTAGGGCTTATAGGAATTTCCAGATTAGACATGTGGGCACCCTCTTGGGAGCTCTAGATTTCTGGATCCCCTGAGACAAGTTCTTTTCCCTGAATTCCCGGTGATGTGATATTTGAAATAGCTATTAGCTAACACTAAAGTTATTTATCCTTGTACTCTACTTGTTTATGCTGTTGATGGGTTAAATCGGATTACCTGCCCTGCAGGAGAGTTCCTCATACTTATCTCAGACTTTGTTTGATGAACACCTCAACTTTGACGACCCTGAATATTTGTGTCGAGATCCCCCAGTGAGGACTTCTCACCTCTGTTATACATCCTTTCACTAAGGGTTCTTTGAGATATGACTTTTAGCCAGGTTTTCCAAGTGGGTTACCCCATTGTTATAATCATATCTGTTGTTCCTCATCTTTTCTTATTAAGGGAAGCATACCTGTTGGTCACTCCCCTCATACTGATGCACCTCTCTTGATTATAATATTATAACTCTGGAATTCCATTGTTTTCAAATGTTTTTCTACACTGGTTAGGATTATGTTTGTACAAATATGTTTCTGAATTTGTTTCTGAAAGTTCTCAATAATAGAAAATATTGAACGATAAAAATGACACCCCAAAATACATTCTGCTACTCGTCCCGAGTATGGCGATACTGTGTGAGACTTTTACACAGCCTGGCCACATAGAGAGGCCCAACATGCAGGGAGTACCATCAGGTGTTCTAGGAGCATAAATTACACATAAAATTTCCTAACAACCTATTACACTTTTGAAGGCCCTGGAGCACCAGGACGGTAGAATTACCCACAAAATGACCCCATTTTGTAAGAAAAACACCGCAAAGTATATTTTATGAGGCATAATGAGTCTTTTGAACGGTTATTTTTTTTCCACAAGTCTTCAGAATACGTGGAAAGAAAATTAAAACTTTTTTTTTTTTTTTTGCACAAAGTTGTCAATTTATATGATATTTCTAACACACAGCATGTACATAGCAAAAATTACCCCCCAAAATACTTTCTGCTACTCCTCCTGAGTATGGCAATACTACATATGTGAGACTTTTACACAGCCTGGCCACATAGAGAGGTCCAACATTGAAGTAGTACCTTCAGGCGTTTTAGGATTTCATTCCTACCTATTACACTTTTGAAGGTCCTGGAGCACCAGGACAGTTTAATTACTAACAAAATGACCCTCTTTTGGAAAGCAAACACCTCAAGGTATATTCTATGAGGCATGGACTGCAGATAGGTACTTGGGTACTCTGATGGGCTGGTGCAGGTGCTCGGGTACTCTGATGGGTTGGTGATGGGTACTCGGGTAATCTGATTGGTTGCAGATAGGTACTCAGGTATTCTGATGGGCTGAAAACATGTACTCGGATGGGCTGGTGACAGGTACTCTGATGGGCTGGTGACAGGTACTCTGATGGGCTGGTGACAGGTACTCTGATGGGCTGGTGACAGATACTTGGGTACTCTGATGGGCTGGTGATAGGTACTCATGTACTCTGATGGGCTGGTGACAGGTACTCTGATGGGCTAGTGACAGGTACTCAGGTGCTCTGATGGGCTGGTGACAGATACTGGGGTACTCTGATGGGCTGGTGACAGGTACTCAGATGGGCTGGTGACAGGTACTTGGATGGGCTGGTGACAGGTCCTCTTTATTATATGGGGGCAATCAGTGTGATTGGTTGTGCACTGTAAGTGGTAACGAGCTGTTATCTCAATCTCCTCCTCACACACGATTGCCGTGCATGAGGACAGTGCATGTGACTGGCTGTGATTGGACACAGCCGATGACAGGTCATATGACGTCCACCAAGGATGGGAGAGTGTTCCTGCCGGCATCATTTTACTATGGCCCGGTATTGAACTGGTTAAAGTGTTACTAAACCCTTTTTTTTAACAAGAAAATAACAAACATGTTATACTTACTTGCTCTGTGCAATGGTTTTACACAGAGCAGGGGGTCTCATGCCAGCACTCCTGGCCCCCAATTCCTGCCGGGTGCCCCCAGAGCAAGCAGCTTTGCATGCTCCCTAGCAGCGACTCTGTGTGTCCATTCACACATAGAGCCATGGCTCGGCCCCACCCCCCCTGCCTTCTGAATGGTTGTGATTGACAGCAATGGGAGCCAATGGCTCCCGCTGCTGCCGAAAGCCAATCAGGAGTGCGAGTCTCTGGAGAGCCAAGGTTCTTGCGCACATCGCTGGATCAAGAGGGGGCTCAGAACAGAAAGTTAATAAAAACTTGATGTTGTTGCCCAGAGCTGATGTGAGTACCCATCGGGTGCGATGAACGCTGGGCACACGCGATCGCTCGTGACAGAGCGAGAACCGGGATCTGTGTGTGTAAAAACACAAATCACGGTTCTCTTAGGGGAAAGAAGACAGATCGTGTGTTCATACCAAGTATGAACACCGATCTCTCTCCTCCCCTAGTCAGTCCCATCCCCCAACCGTTAGAACACAGTTAACTCCTTGATCGTCCCCCTAGTGTTAACCCCTTCCCTGCCAGTGACAATTATACAGTAATCAGTGCATTTTTATAGCACTGATCACTGTATAATTGTCAATGGTCCCAAAAATGTGTCAAAAGTGTCCAATTTGTCCACCGCAATATTGCAGTCCCGATAAAAATTGCAGGTCACCGCCATTACTAGTAAAAAAAAAATCTATCCCCTATTTTGTAGACACTATAACTTTTGCGAAACCAATCAATATACGCTTATTGCAATTTTTTCCCAAAAATATGTAGAAGAATACATATCGGCCTAAACTGAGGAAATAATTTTTTTGGGGAAAAAACATTGGGGATATTTATTATAGCAAAATATAAATGATATTGGGGTTGATTTACTAAAGGCAAATCCACTTTGCACTACAAGTGCACTTGGAAGTGCAGTCGCTGTAGATCTGAGGGGAAGATCTGAAATAATGGGAAGCTCTGCTGATTTTATCATCCAATCATGTACAAGCAAAAATGCAGTTTTTTATTTTCCTTGCATGTCCCCCTCAGATCTACAGCGACTGCACTTCCAAGTGCACTTGTATTGCAAAATGGATTTGCCTTTAGTAAATAAACCTCATTGTGTTTTTTTCAAAATTGTCGCTCTTCTTTTGTTTATATCGCAAAAAAGAAAAAACTGCAGAGGTGATCGATACCACCAAAAGAAAGCTCTATTTGTGGGGAAAAAAAGGACGTCAATTTTATTTGGGTACATCGTTGCACGACCGTGCAATTGTCAGTTAAAGTGACACAGTGCCGTATCGCAAAAAATGGCCCGGTCAATGAACAGCCAACCCTTCCGGGGGTGAAGTGGTTAAAGACTGCTTTGAAAGGCTGCAGATTTGTAAACAAATACTTTCTAGCATAATTCTTATTATTTATATATGATCCTTATTTTACAAAAAATAAATACATTTCAGGATATGACAAAAGTTTGCAAGGGATGCGGGCCTTTTCAGTAAGAAAGCCCATCATAGCTTGTATAATGCAAGCTCTATGTGTAGATGAATCAGTCAGATGGATTATTGGCTTTGTTCACATGGGCATATGCTTAAGTATACCAGGGTGAATGTGGCCTTACAGCGAACCTGTAAGATCAGATATATGGCGGTTGTCATTTCTTACTTGCAAGGTGAACCTGAGGTTAAGTCAAAGATGTAAGCAACAATAGATATAGCAGCAATATGCAACTAATGGGTTTTGTTTTAACTCACCTCGGAGCTTCTCGCCCCAAAGGAATTTCCTGGATTGAAACATGGTAATCTTCATTCAACCCACTTCCTGTATGGCCAGGCTATCATGGATCTGATCTCTGGGGTCGTGTCCTCATGCAGTCTAAGCTTGAAGGTTTACTGCACCGAAAGCCACTTACATGTCATTATGGGGTTGGATTTCTAAATATGGTGCAGCTCTACATAGAAACCAATCAGCTTCCAGGTTTTTTTTGTCAAAGCTTAACTGAACAAGCTGAAGTTAAAAGCTGGCTACTATGCACAGCTGCACCAGATGTTGCACTCCCCAATCAACCCCTATGTGTGCACAGTTAAGTTCAGGAGAAAGAATTAAAAAATGGTGGTAATGGCGCTGCTCTGTGATAAATAGGTTTTGGTGATTTATACTGATAATAGCATAGCTCCCAACTGTCCCTGATTTCGAGGAACTGTCCCTGATTTGGAGCAATGTCCCTCTGTCCCTCATTCCTTCTCATTTGTCCCTCATTTTTGTCTGATCTATATAGATGTATATAAAATGCACATTTTATCTATCAAAAAGTGTTTCCCAGTGCTAAACCTTTCATCTGAATTCCAAATTGCTGCATTTGTAAATTCCAAAAGCCAGTATAAAGGAATAGTAGTGGTGAAAAAAGCACTTGTAGGTTTAACAAATCTTTTTTTTATTTTTTGTACAATTCTCCGGCGTGGCAGGGGGTGTGTCCTATGCCTGAATACTTTTGCTGATAGGTGTCCCTCATTCCCATCTCAAAAACTTCGGAGGTATCTAATAGTAGATCAAATTTGTGATAATAATAACTAATCAATAAAGTGCCAAGTGCTATCCATCTAGTGCTATCCATCTATGGTGGTGCTATCCATCTATAAGTGACATGTGCAAAGCGGAAATAAAATAAATAAAATAAAGTATATGTATAAATGAATCAATCGATCAGTCTGTGTACAGTAGATAAAATAAACAGTCTAAGAAATTAATCAAAATAAACTTAGAGGTATAAACCAATGAAGATAATAATAATAAATAAATATAAATAAATAAATAATAAATAAATATAAATAATAAATAAATATGAATTAATAATAAAACTAATCAATAGAAATAAGCACAGTATGTATGCAATAAATACAATCAAAAATCATCACAGTGTGTTTGCAATAAGTAGTAAGGGGGTAGCTTAAATATCCTAGTTATTATTCAGAAAGCTTGAGGAAACTTCACAGAGCTTGAAAACAGTCCATTGAAAAAATGCAAGACAAAGAAGTTTCTTCACTGACAGATGAAGGAGGTGACTTGTGCCTCTTAATCCTCTCCGTGCATGATATAAATATTTTAAAGTGCAGGTGCTTCACTCCGTGCTCTTTTCTATATAATGCGCTTAAGCAGAGGAGAAGAAGTAGGACTTGTAACATACGCCAGAGCGAGCGGTAATGCTAGCCTGAGCTCCGCTCTGAGGGGACAAGAGACCGGAGGACTACGGGTCCCAGCGGTGCCGTGAGCGGCACAAAAGAACGTATAAAGCCTCACGGAGCATCCCAGGTGACAGTACAATGGTCCTGAGGGGCCAAAAAGCAAAATTTAAAGCTACCTTAGCCAAAACGGCGCCGGCCAGACAGGCTGTTAAAATGGCGGCGGCAGCTGCCTCACAGGATATCACACAGCGCTATGGTAAAGCGCCCCCTCAGCCCAATATTGATACAGCAGAGTCAGAATCAGATGCTGAGGTTTCTCAGCAAGAATTTAATAATGTTTAAAAAGTTTGAGAATATGTTGCAAAAGGCATTAAAAAAGACTTCTGACAGAATTACAGAGAAACTGACAAAAGAAATTAGAGAGCTGGGCCAGAGAACTGCCGACCTGGAAATTAGAGTTGATAACCTAGGCAGCCATGTTCAGCAAAATACCTCAGAGATTGAAAATTTAAAGGAAGAAAATCTTATGCTACAGACACGTTTAGAGGACCAGGAAAATAGGGACAGACGGTCGAACCTAAGAATCAGAGGGATTCCTGAGACTGTCCTAGACCTCCAAGCCACCATGATAGCTTTATTTCAAGAACTACAACCCGGCATACCAGTGGAAAGACTGGAACTTGACAGAGTGCACAGAGCTTTAGCTCCACGCAAAACAAATGGTCCCCCCAGGGACATAATTGCTAAATTTCACTATTATAGAACCAAGGAGCATTTATTAGCGGCTGCTAGAGATAGAGATTCCCTACAATTCCAGGGCTATACATATCAACTTTTTGCTGATATTTCTCCCCTCACTGTAGCTAAACGGCGGGCACTTAAACCCCAACTACAGATTCTGCAACAACACAATATTGCATATCATTGGGGATTCCCCTTTTCCTTACGTTTTACACATCTTGAAATGAAATTTGTCTGCAGATCTCCAGACGATTTGCGATCTGCCCTGATTGAACTGGGTATAGCCGATAGCTCCTTACCTAAGGATTACTCCCGCAGACGCTCTACTTCAAAAATACCCCAGCAAACTACTGCGACAAACTCTATAGGAACCTCTCCACCCTCAGGTCAACATATTAACAAACGTGGAAGGTTTGAAAATTCGGCCCCCTCTAAGGAGGACTCAATGGACTGATTCACATACTTTAATGCCCAGCTCACACTTATTACCAGCAAGGACTGCTGGTTGGAAGTAACTTTTACTTCATTTACATGTCACCATTGGTTTATTCAGTAGTTGAATTGGACCCATTTGATTTCCACTTTTTGCTTATTAACTCAAGGGGTCTATACTAATACTAATTTACAGAAACTTCTGTTTCTCCCCTCTTTTTTCTCCTTTCTTCATAAACTCATAATTGTAAATCATTCAATGTAATTACTTGCATATGAATAATCTCCTTTTTTCCATTCAGGTTTTAGCTCACGCTGAACTATTTGTGAAATTATTTTCCCCCCGTGGTCCTCCGGTGCTCTTCTCCTCTTTGGAATTTCTTGCTGCCCCCCGTACCATCCTCAGATACCCGCAGTGATTATGCGGGTCCCTGTGGATGACTATGGAACCTCTCGGAGCCGTTTGAGTAAGCTCCGCAGACGTTCCCACACCCTGATTTACTATCCATCTCCTTTAACACCCAACTATTATAATAGGGTTGATCGATTTATTTTTGCTTCTTTACATGTTATCCTTTTCCTTTTTATTTTCTCTACTCTCTCCTCTCTTCAGGTGGTGAATACGAATTTAGAAGTAAGTGGTACTTTTTATGATATACTACTAAATGACGCATAGTCATGGCTCCTATAAATGTATTATCTTTAAATGTACAAGGGTTCAACATTCCACACAAACGTTCAAAAGCCATGCGCACTTTTCATGCTAAAAAAGCCCATATTATTTGTTTGCAGGAAACCCACTTCAAAGAAAATGCTCATCCCAAATTCCTCTCGTCAACATATCCACAATTTTACGTAGCCTCTGCTCCAGTTAAACAAAGAGGAACTCTCATAGGCTTTCATCGCAAAGAGGAACTACTCATGATGCCCCAGTTACCATTGTATCCTATTATGCCCCAAATAAACGACCACTAGCTTTTTTATCCCACCTTTTCCAAATTGTTGATACACACAAGTTTGGAACGATAGTCCTTTGTGGAGACTCTAATGCAACAGTATACCCATTTTTAGACAAGTCCCCAGTTCTCCCTAATACGTGCACCAACAAATCGACTCTACAACCCCTGCTTTCAGCAAACAAATTAGTACAGTGGTGTGAAAAAGTGTTTGTCATTTCCTGTTCCTTTGCATGTTTGTCACACTTAAGTAAACACAAAATGCAATTTGTAAATGAAGGTGTTTATTATTAAAGGTGAAAAAAAATCCAAACCATCATGGCCCTGTGAAAAAGTGATTGCCCCCTAAACCTAATAACTGCCACCCTTAGCAGCAACAACTGCAACCAAGCGTTTGCGATAACGTGCAATGAGGCTTTTACAGCGTACTGGAAGAATTTTGGCCCACTCATCTTTGCAGAATTGTCCTAATTCAGTTACATTAGACGGTTTTCGAGCATGAACGGCCTTTTTAAGGTCATCACAACATCTCAATAGGATTCAGGTCAGGACTTTGGCTAGGCCACTCCAGTCTTCATTTTGTTTTTCTTCAGCCATTCGGTGGTGGACTTGCTGGTGTGTTTAGGATCATTGTCCTGCTGCAGAACCCAAGTTCGTTTCAGCTTGAGTACACGAACAGATGTCGGACATTCTCCTTCAGGTAGACAGCAGAATTCATAGTCCTTTTATCACGGCAAGTCCAGGTCCTGAAGCAGCAAAACAGCCCCAGACCATCACACTACCACCACCATATTTTACTGTTGGTATAATGTTCTTTTTCTAAAATGCAGTGTTCCTTCTACGCCAGATATACTTGGACACACACCTTCCAAAGAGTTCCACTTTTGTCTCATCGGTCCACAGAATGTTGTCCCAAAAGTCTTGGGGATCATCAAGATGTGTTGTGGAGAAATTGAGACAGCTTTGATGTTCTTTTTGCTCAGCAGTGGTTTTCTCCTTGGAACTCTGCCATGCAGGCCATTTTTGCCCAGTCTTTTCCTGATGGTGGAGGCATGAACGCTGACCTTAACTGAGGCAAGTGAGGCCTGCAGTTCCTTGGACGTTGTTGTGTCTTTTGTGACCTCTTGGATGATCGTCGCTGCGCTCTTGGGGTAATTTTGGGCGGCCGGCCACTCCTGGGTTCACCACTGTTCCATGTCTTCGCCATTTGTGGATAATGGCTCTCACTGTGGTTCGCTGGATTCCCAAAGCTTTGGAATGGCTTTATAACCCTTTCCAGACTCAATTACTTTCTTTCTCATTGTTCCTGAATTTCTTTGGGTCTCGCATGATGTGTAGCTTTTAAGGATCTGGTGGACCTTACTGTGTCAAGCAGCTCCTATTTAAGTATGCCTTGATTGTGAACAGGTGTGGCAATAATCAGGCCTGGGTGTGGCTAGAGAAATTGAAATGGACAACCACAGTTATAGTATTTTAACAAGGGGGGCAATCACTTTTTCACACAGGGCCATGATGGATTTTTTTTCACCTTTAATAATAAACACCTTCATTTACAAATTGCATTTTGTGTTTACCTTGACTATTGTTTAAATTGGTTTGATGTTCCGAAACACTTAAGTGTGACAAACATGCAAAGGAACAGGAAATGAGGAAGGGGGCAAACACTTTTTCACACCACTGTAGATACATGGAGGGAAATTAACCCAACCAACAGACGATATACACACTATTCATACCCACACAAATCATTTTCTCGCATTGACCATATTCTAGTCCCATCTAGTTTATTGCCAGAAGTCATCGCATCTAAAATTATCCCTCTTCCATGGTCTGATCATTGTGCTGTCTTTACCACAATTGCCTCAACGATACCCAGGTCACATGATACCAACTGGACTATCAATGATTCTTTATTAACTCATCCTTCCCATAAATTATTAATCGAGCAGGCTCTCTCAGAATACATCTCTCTCAACGACACAGATGATGTTTCCTCCCTGACTTTGTGGGAGGCTCATAAATCTGTTATCAGAGGTAATCTAATCCAGTTAGCATCTAAGCTTAAGAGAGATCGTAAAATATTGTTCGCAAAATTGGAAGCTGCCTTTAATGCATGCCATTCAACCTTTCAATCTAATCCGACTAATATAAACCACACAAAATTAGAAAAGGCACGCTTGGATCTCGACCTATTTTTATCAGACTCTGCCGACAAAATAATGCGTAAACGCCAACACACACAATATCTCCAGGCCAACAAACCTAACACTCTTATGGCACGCAATCTAAAAAGGACACAAAATGCACAGTCTCCATTTAGACTGAAGATCTCGCGTGATGGCTATACCAGTAACCCGGTTAAAATACTTGACGTGTTCCACTCTAATCTATCTAAATTATACTCCTCTAGCCAAGAGTTCGATACCCAAAAAGCAGACATCCTGTTTTCTAACACTAGGCTTCCTACCCTAGATCAGACTCAGCGGGATATTCTCGAGAGCCACATAACAACCCCAGAAGTTCTTAATGCTATAAAATTTTTGAAACCCAATAAAAGACCGGGCCCTGATGGGTTTTCGGCACTTTATTATAAACAATTTTCACAAATTCTAGCACCTATTTTAACCAGAGCTTTTAATTCTATTCTTAAAAATCAGTCCTTTCGCACAGAAACGCTCACGTCTATTATAGTAATGATCCCCAAACCCCATTCAGATACTACTTCCTGGACAAATTATCGCCCTATCTCCCTACTCAATCTAGATATTAAAATACTAGCTAAGATTCTAGCAACTCGCCTTAATGATATTATAGGTCAATTAATACATCGAGATCAAACTGGCTTTATGCCTAAAAGACAAGCAGGTGATAACATCAGACGCGCTCTTTTACTCATTCATGCAGCTAAATCTAGACGCATCCCGACATGCCTCTTATCCTTAGACATCAGAAAAGCGTTTGACTCTGTCACCTGGCCATATATGCATTATATGCTCCAAAAATGGGGTTTCGGGGGTCATTTTCTAAAATGGATTTCATCATTGTATGATCATCCAAAAGCGTACATTAAATACTCTGGTTATAAATCAGCCAATATGAATATATGTAGAGGTACTAGACAAGGATGTCCCTTATCACCCCTACTTTTTGCCCTCCTTATTGAACCATTGGCACAATTAATCATGTCAAACCTGGACATTAAAGGTATCGAATTAGGCGGTTATCAACATAAAATATGTCTTTTTGCTGATGATATCCTTATCTTTTTATCCCACCCGCATATTTCTGCTCCAAACCTAATAAATATCTTAGACAAATTTGCTACAATCTCAGGACTCAAAATCAACCCCGCAAAATCTAATATCCTCAATATCTCACTGGAACAAAAAGATCTCCTACATTTCCAATCCACCCTACCGTTTCATTGGGTTACCTCTCAAATACCATATCTAGGTGTTCAACTTACAACTACACTTAAAGATTTGTTTAAGGTAAACTACCTCCCACTACTTAAATTAGTTACTTCTTATATGAAACAGTGGTCTTCCCTTCCTCTGTCCTGGTTGGGACGAATAAATGCCATAAAAATGTCGATTTTACCGAAATTCTTATACTTGTTTAGGGTTCTACCCATCCCATTACCAGCATACTTCCTTAGGATTATACAACGTAGAGTCTTAGCCTTTATTTGGGGAAAAACTAAACCACGGATACCTAAGACCACGCTATACCTTAGTAAATTGAAGGGAGGATTAGGTTTGCCAAATTTTGCCTCTTATTATACAGCAGCACAACTCTCAATTCTCCCAAAATACCATTCAACAGTTGAAACACCCCTTTGGGTGCTCGTTGAATCCGTTGACTGTGATCCTATATCCCTTGCCAATATTTTATGGATTCACCCCACTGATAGAGAACGAATTTCTAACCCCATTACTAAACACTCCTTATATATTTGGGATAAGTTTGGTAAGCCTAACAACCTCCATTCTTCACACAACCCTCTCCTCTCATTCCTCGGCAATCCAGCCTTTTATCCGGCCTGGATATACCCGAAATCATTTTCAGCCTGGTCTACTACAAACTTAACCCGGTTTTATCAAATGTGTAATAAAGCTAATATTCTGGATTTCTCAACACTATGTGACGATTATGGGCTTCCAAGGTCTGAAAACTTCCGTTACCTACAAATTAAAATTTTTTATGCTCCTCTTTTTATAACTGGCTCCACACTCAACCAAATGACTCAATTTGAACGTATTTGTATAAGCGATCCTCATATTAGAGGTATGATATCTCTGTTATACCATCAACTTACTGCTATTCCTAATGATATATTACCTTCTTATACAGACAAATGGGCCTTAGATATGAATCGTGTTTTTAACACTAATGACTGGTCTAATATATGGGTAGCTACCAAAAGTTCATCATCTAATTGCTTAGCCTTAGAAACAAATTTTAAAGTCCTAGCTAGATGGTATCTGGTGCCTGCCAGAATCGCTAAATTTATCCCAACATATCCCGACATCTGCTTCAGAGGTTGCCCTTCCCCAGGTACACATTTTCACATATGGTGGCAATGTCCGGTAGTCCAAGAATTTTGGGCCAATATCTTTGAAATGGCTTCTAAAGCTTTGGAATGCAATATTCCACCCGATCCAGCTACGGCTCTTCTCAACCTAAAACCAACCTCATTAACACACTCCCAATTTAAATTATTTCTTCAACTTAGTACCGCAGCTAAACAGACTATTGCTAAAGCCTGGAAATCCAAAACATTAATTATAGCAGAAACCAAACATAGAATGAATAAAGCTTTAACCTATGCTAAAATGTCAGCTATTGAAGATAACAGAATTGATAAATTCACGCAGATCTGGCAGCCTTGGATAAAACACTATTTTCCACCTGACTTTGACCAGTCATTACTGTTACCTCAATGATATATCAGCTATTTTTTACACCTTACTTCCTCAGCGTGCCACTTACCATGTAAATTACCACCTGGAGAGACATTTCCTTCCTTCCTCTTTTATTTCTCCCTTTCTCCCTTTTTATTTTTCTATGTCTTATATGGATAATATGTATGAGTCCCACTCACGTTGAAATACTTCTTTCTGTTATATATAAGAGTTTTTTTTTTACCCTAATAGATTAATCACATAGATAGGAACACAATAATTACTACGAGTTCTGAACATATTTTATGTCTTAACACATATACGTTGTTTTTACGAAGCTTTTTTATATTCTTTGCCTATAACCTTAGTTATTGGAATACTTATTTTCCCTACTTGCCCCCACCCTACCACAGTTTGAACCCATTAGGGGTGGTAGGGTGGTCTGGAGGCATGTCTATATAGCTTCTAGGTAAGGTTCAGAGATATTGACCTCATACACACGAGACTATTACATAGATCTTTCCTATAAGTGTTCTTCTACTTTAAGTTCCCATCTATTACCCGAGATCACTAGATACCCACGCTCTGATCCATGATGTTTAATTACTACGATATCTCATATATGTATGTAAAGGTATACACTATATCGATTGGTTTTATTTTATTTTTTTTTTTTTTTTTTCCCTTGTGTATTTTGTTCTTGTACTGTCGTTCTTGTATGTAAAAAATAAAAAAAATTTTGAACGAGAATTTTAAGCATGTGGGGATTGTTGATTGGTTTGATTGTTCTAGAAATTTATAAATATTTGTGCAGTGTGGGTGAACAGGTAGATGCCCAAGTTGAAGTCTTTTTTTAGACGAAATGCATCGGGTGAGGTTCACCATTCCCCATACTGCTTTTTATATTGTAATCACTTTTATATTCATTACTTTGGTTATGTTGGTTTTTATCAATAAAACCTTCTGATCTGCATCGGAAAAAAAAAAGAATTTCTCCTCACACTGTAATCTCGCGAGATGTAGCGGGATTACAGTCTGAGGCGATTTAAAATACAAAAGTTAAACACTAATTAACACATTATTCCCCTACATATTAATAAAATAATAAAGTTAAATCCCCCCTACACAATATACATTAACCTAATTATTAAAAAACATTGTTTTTATCAATATTTAAATATCATACATGTGCCTATTTAAATGAGAAAGGTGTATAGTAAATTAATGTAATCCACATATGTAATGCAGCTATACACCATTCATATAAATGTAAAATACATTTATAATCATTAAAAAATAATTTTAATAAAGTATACAAGTATAAATATTTATTAATAAAATAAAATAAAATATATTTCATAATTGATAAACCCCTGTATAAGACACCTTTCACACTGAGGTGGGAGCGGCGTCGGCGGTAAAGCAGCGCTTTATTTAGCGCTGCTTTACTGTCGTTTTAGCGTTGGTTTTTGGCCGCTAGCAGTGCAGTTTTAACCCCCCCTAACGGCAGAAAAAGGGGTAAAAGCGCCCGCAAAGCGCTGCTGCAGCGGCGCTTTGCTGGCGGTATTGCCGCGCTGTCCCATTGATTTCAATTTGAATTTGAATTATGAATACACCGCTCCTTCACCGCTCCAAAGATGCTGCTAGCAAGACTTTTTTTGCCGTCCTGCTAGCGCACCGCTCCAGTGTGAAAGCCCGCCGGCTTTCACACTGGAGTGAATGGGGCCGTTTTTTTCAGGCGGTGTACAGGCGCTATTTTAGCGCTGTACCGCCTGAAAACCGCCCCAGTGTGAAAGGGGCCTAAAGTTCTAAAAATAGCGCCTGCAAAGCGCCTTCAAACAGCCGCGGGCTTTCACACTGGAGCGGTGCGCTTGCAGGATGCTGAAAAATGTCCTGCAAGCCGCATCTTTGGAGCGCTGTAGGAGCTGTGTATTTACGATCCTAAAGCGCCCCTTCCCATTGAAAACAATGGGGCAGCGCTCCAAACCCCCCTGCAAAGCGCCGCTGCAGTGGCGCTTTGCGGGTGGTTTTAACCCTTTTTCAGTCATTAGCGGGGGTAAAACTGCCCCGCTAGCGTTCGAAAAGCGCCGCTATAACGACGGTAAAGTGCCACTATAAAAATTACATTAATAATAGCATTTAAATGCAGGTAGAATAATATATATACATATATATATATATATATATATATATATATATATATATACATACATATATATATATATTTTATATCTATCTATCTATCTATCTATATATATATATCTATATATATCTATATATATCTATATATATATATATATATATATATATATATATATATATATATATATATATATATGTGTGTGTGTGTGTGTGTGTGTGTGTGTTTATTTCAATGTGTATGTGTATATCTATCTATCTATTTATATATATATTTATATATATATATATATATATACATATATATATATATATATATATATATATATATATATATATATATATATATATATATATATATATATATAGATAGATAGATAGATAGATAGATAGATAGATATTTAGATAGATAGATAGATAGATATAGATCTATATCTATATAATATATATATACATATATATACATACTTTTGTAGCGATACCCCCAGTTAAGAGGGCCGCAAGTTTGTTTTGGGTCCCTGAGTACAGCTCCACCAACCCCCCGGCAATTTGCTCTACCCGCTCTGGCACAGTTAGTAAAGGGGTATGTATCTATGCACATATGAATATCACTTATACTCTGTGTAATGGACTCAAACTCACAAGCAGACTGCTGAGATAAGAATAACTGGCTTTACTTTGGCAGTAAGAAAAGAAATAGTAACATGCACCAAACATTTGACTTACAACACATTAGCAGGTCCCTGCAATATGCACTTTAACATGTACACATAAATGTATCAAAATAGCAATGGGGAACGGAGCGCCACGTGTGCGACCGTCTACTATGCACCTCTGAGGTGCAACAAATCTAACTGCGACTATCTAATGGATCAGGCCTGATCCCTAGCAATAGAGCTCAGTCCTTGAGAAAATACAGTATTCTTCACCGGCAAGAGAACTGTAGAGGTGGTGCACATGTAGCTTTAAATGGTGTGTTTGTAATCCACAGAAAGAACAATCTGCTGCTCTGAGGTAATTGTGCCTTGGCAGTTCAATAAGCATAGAGTGAAAGTGACAATGTATGATGAGCCTTTCAGCTCGCTCACCACTCCAGGGTACCGTCCTCAGCTCCGGGACCTCCACTGGCGGCGTCCGGCCTCCTCCGTCACAGCCCCTGCGCTCCGGTCCTCTCTCCGACCGACCGTGTGTAGGCAAAAGTCTCCGCTCTGCTGCTGCTGACAGTGAGGGGTGAGAGTCTCTCTCCGTCTGCTGCAAGGCCCAGGCTTCAGGCCTTCAGCAGTCCCGGTCCGCACAGGTGTCTCCTCACTCAGAAGTGTCTGCGTCACCAGCCCAGTCAGAAGAGGAAGAGGCGGTCTCTCCTCTTCCCTTTTATCTCCTCCCCCAGCAGCCTCTCAGGCGGAAACAAACAGCCTCCCGGGAGCCTGGGGAATTATGGGGAATGTAGTCTTATCCCCTAAAAGGGGAACGACCCCGCTACACACTCCCCCCACTTTGAATCTTTGGTCCCCAAAGACATTGTTCAATCTACAAACTTTCTTTGAGACAACACGTTCACATAATTCAGACAGAGGAGCCTCCCACCAATTAGCATAAGATGGGGAGCTGTCCTGTCTACAGGACACTTCAGTGTGGGCGACCTGTCTAACTGTGCCAGAGAGTGAGCTGGGGTTGCCCTCCACCAAATAAACAGTGGATGGGTCAGGGTGCTCAGCACTTCTCCTTGCTGTGGTAACAGAGTCCTCTGAACTTTTTCCCATTTGGCTTCTTGGGAGGCCTCACAACTCTGCGAGATCTCTGTTCTCTTGGGACTTCTTCAGGAACACATTCTGGCAACATCTCTAGTTCTGGAACATCTACTTCTTTTTCTTCTGAGTAGAGACCAGGGATGTCTTCCCAGCACTCAGGCACAACACTGAATGGAACAAACTCTGTAGCTTCTGGGTTCAATGTTTTATCTTCCGCCTCTTCAATAAGTGGAAGATCTATGGCGGAATTTCCTGGAGTTGAGGAAGGCCATAGCCATTCAAGTTCTCCTCTTTCTTCTTCTGCTGATTGGGGTTCCTGTCCACCCCTAGCTCGGGATGTCTGAGACCGAGTGTTAGGCCTGGGGGTATCCAGAATGGAAACAGATTCAGGTACGTCTCTTGCTGGAGGTATTCTGACTGCTTCAGTGAGTGGGAGCAAGTGATTCCTATGCCAGGTCTTCAAAGGCCCCACTCTTCCTTCTGGCTTCAACTTATAGACAGGCAATCCAGGTAGCTTTCTACAGATGATATATGGCTCTGATCTCCATCTATCAGCAAGCTTGTGCTTTCCAGGGATCCCTAGATTGCGTAACAGTACACGGTCCCCAGGCTGTAGGTCGTACTCGAACCTTCAAGTCAAAGTTCCTCTTGTTTCGGGCCCCCCTCTGGTCAGAGGCCGCCTGAGCTTTTTCATAAACTATCTTCAAACTGTGCCTCAATCTGTCCACATATCCTTTGTGGGAGGCAGCAGAGGCATGGTCTAAGGAAATGCCAAAGGCCAGATCCACTGGCAATCTTGCTTCTCTCCCAAACATAAGTCGGTAAGGGGAGAAACCCGTCACATCACTTGTGGTACAGTTGTAAGCATGCACCAGAGCTGAAATGTGTTGGCTCCAATGTTGCTTCTTCTCTGTCTCCAAAGTTCCCAACATGTTCAATAGGGTCCTGTAGAACCTTTCAGGCTGGGCATCACCTTGAGGGTGATATGGTGTAGTTCTAGTCTTCTCTACTCCCAGAGAATCTAGTAGCTTCCTGATCAGGCGACTCTCAAAGTCCCTTCCTTGATCTGAATGGATTCTCCGTGGTAGTCCATAATGAACAAAGTACTTCTCCAAAAGTACCTTGGCTACTGTAGAGGCCTTCTGGTCCTTGGTTGGGAATGCCTGGGCATAACGGGTGAAATGGTCGGTTACCACCAGAACATTTCCCAATCCACTCAAATCGGGTTCGAGGCAGAGAAAATCAATGCATACCAGATCCATTGGGCCTTGACTCTGTAGATGGCCCATTGGGGCAGCTTGATGGGGTAAAGTCTTCCTCTGAATGCATCTTGCACAGGAATGGCAATACTCCTCCACTTCGGTCCTCATGCAGGGCCAATAAAACCGGTCTCTGACAAGTTGGAAGGTTCTCTCTGCTCCCAAGTGACCATGCTGGTCATGTAGGGCAATCAGCACAGTCTCTCGATGCTTTTCGGGGAGAAACAACTGCCACTTATCTTCTGAGCTATCAGAGGGGCCCCTTCGGTAGACCACTCCCTGATGCACCTGTAATTTGTCCAACTCCCTCCTTAGTAAGCAAGCTTCTTTGGAAGGGTGAAGTCGAAGTCCCTCTGGACTCTTGTTTTCCAGTGCCTCCAGGACCAATTTCCCCATGGGGTCTTCCAATTGGTCACACCTTAACTCTTTCTTGGACAACTTCGGCAGGCACTCTTCTTCTAATTGAGTTACCCCACAGTAACACTTTGGGACTCCCACTGTGGTAACTCCTATCTCTTCCGCTCTGGATCCTCCTCTGGCTTGGAGTTCAGCCCCCTGACAAAGGGCTCCCACTCCTTCTGGTGCCACTTGAGTCCAGTCTTCCCAGTCATCGACCATGACAAGGGATCTTCGGGACAGGGCATCTGCATCCCTATTTCCAGCCCCTGGCCTGTACTTGAGGCTGAAATTGAATCCAGACAACGCCGCCAACCATCTGTGTCCAGTTGCATCCAGCTTGGCGGTGGTGAATAGATAGGTCAAGGGGTTGTTATCTGTTTGTACAGTAAATTCTGCCCCATAAAGATAGTCCTTCAGTTTGTCGACTACTGCCCATTTGAGGGCTAAGAACTCCAACTTGTGGGTGGGGTAGTTCTTCTCGGAGGGGGTCAGGCTCCGGCTCACATAGGCCACTGGTCGTAGCTGATCTTCATACTCCTGATAGAGTACTCCACCTAGGCCCTCATGGCTGGCATCAACATGTAGCTCATATGGTCTAGTGGGGTCAGCATAGGCCAAAACTGGGGCTGTGGTGAGACTCCTCTTCAAGGTTCTGAAAGCCTCTTCACACCTTGAGTTCCATTGGTCTTGAACCGACTCACCGGGCCTCCTAGGCCCCAATCCATCTTCCTCTCCTTCTGTCTTGAGCAGTTCGTTTAGGGGTTTTGCAATGCGGGCAAACCCATCCACAAACCTGCGGTAATAGGAGCAGAACCCCAAGAAAGACCGAAGTTCTGTAACTGTTGTGGGTCTTGGCCACGAAGTAACTGCCTCCAACTTCTCAGGGTCTGTAGCCACTCCTTTTTCAGACACTATGTGTCCCAGATAGTTTACAGAAGACTGATAGAACCGACACTTCTCGGGGGAAAGTTTGAGCCCCTCTTCACTGAGCCTCTTCAGTACTTTCTCCAATCTGGCTTCATGTTCTTCCAAAGTCTTTCCAAAGACAATGACATCGTCCAGGTACACAAGGACTTCTATGAGGTTCATGTCTCCAACTGTCCTTTCCATAAGGCGTTGAAATGTAGCAGGAGCTCCAGATAGGCCCTGAGGCATCCTGTTGAACTCAAAGAACCCTACTGGGGTTATGAAGGCAGTCTTTTCTCTATCTTCTGGATGCATTGGGATTTGATAGTACCCACTCTTGAGGTCCATCACACTGAACCACTTAGCTCCAGATAAACTCTGTAAGGCATCCTCTATCCTTGGCGTGGTGTACTGGTCAGGAATGGTCCTCCTGTTGAGAGTTCTGTAGTCAATGCAGAGCCTCAATGACCCATTCTTTTTTCTGACTACCACTATTGGGGAAGCATAGGGGCTTCTGGACTCCCTAATCACTCCCGTCTCCTTCAGTTCCGCAAGCTGCTCCCTCAGATTCTCCAGATCTGCTAGCGGGACCCGCCTCACTCTCTCTCTGAATGGCTTGTCCTCTTGCATGCGGATTCGGTGGGTGGCACTCCTCGCACACCCCACATCAAACTCATCTTTAGAGAAAATCTTCTCCCATCTGGTCAGCTGGGCCTTGGCTCTCTCTTTCCAAGCTCCAGGTAGGTTTGGGTTTTCCATGGAGAGTTTCTTCCAAACATCTTCTCCTTCACCCGTCCCCTTCACTTCTGACCAGCCAACTGGGACAGCAGGACTCACCTGTCCCAGAAGCATCCTGGCAGGGATCTCCACGGGCCGCTCCGTGGGGTTCCTCACACTGACAGGGACTCTTCCTCTGGCCTTCTTCAGGTCCTTCAATGAGATTACTTCTGGTATCACTTCCAGACCTGAGTGACCCTCCATTGGGTCGGGTTCCAACATTGCAAAGGGGCCAGGCTGTTCCCAATTAAGTTTCACCGTAGCCCTCAGGCAGGTCACCTCTCCAGGCTGTAACACCGCTCCTTCTCTTCCAAGCCTCCATACCCTTCCTATCCCCTCACTTGGGGTCTTCTGCTCTAGGACCAACCGCTGGTAGGCCGCCTTCAGCATGGGATGGATCTTGGGAGCTGAAAGATTCTGCTTCTGTACAAGGGGGGACAGGAGCCTTCTGACCAGATCCGTGTTCGTCCCTATGATCAGGGAGGTCTTGCTGGTTCCTGGCGGGCGAGGGCACACCACTGCTAGGGTGTCGAACACTTCAGCCTTTCCAGCCACGGATGGGTCAAAGGTTAACCGTATGGGTAGGTAGCCGTCATAGGGGAAACTCTGAGTTCCCAGCCCCCGTATCTCCAACTCTTCTATCTTCTGTATGGGCAGATGACTCAGGTATCTGTCATAGAAGTCCCTGTACAATAGGGTCACTTGTGCTCCAGTGTCCAGGAGGGCCTGTGTGTACACTCCTTGCACTTGGATGGGTACAGTAGGGGATGGACCAACCAACTCTTCCGGGTAGGGCCGAGTTGGTGCTGTCCTCTTCTTTGGACTGTTTTCTTTCCAACTGGATTTACGCTTGATTCTTTCCTGAGCCTGGTATGCATTAATTTTCTCCCTCTTAGTGGGAGTGTGAACCCGTTGAGGGATATTGTTATCTCTCACTTTTAGGGGTTCTCGCTTGGGAGTGCTGTGTCTCTTCGGAGGGGTCTTGCCCCCTTTCTCTGGGGTGTACCTTGGTTGAGGAACCCTGGGTTCCTTCCGAGGGGTTTGATCTCCTCTTCTTTTCCCGTTATACTTCTTGGAGCTCTCTGAAGGTGATGGGCACCCGGTTGACTCCTTCACCGGGGCCCTTTGGCGTTTCCCGCCGGCTGGCGGCTATCTGTTTTCTTCTTCTTGGGACTGGCACATACAGCTGCAATATGGCCCACTCCCCCACAATTAAAACAGATCATCTCTCCATAGTCAGGTGGGGATGCTGGTGCTGAAACAGCTGGAAATAATTCCCTCCTGCTTGTTTCTTTCTTGGGATTGGGCGTCTCTTTCGCCACCAGAGACGTCAGTATCTCCATCATCTGGGACATCTGCAACTTCAGGGCATCTACCTCTGTCTCTCTTTCAGGGGTTAAGGCCGACCTGACCGTGGCCACTGGAAGTTTTGTAGACCCCATCACTTGCTTTTCCCGTTTCTCTTCCAACATGGCCTCTTCTTCTCTGACCATTCGAATGAGATCAGGGTAGTCCAGGCTCTTCCCATCCTGCCGGGTGCGTAGTATTAGTGCGACAGGGTCCAGGGGTTGGGCTCCCCTCATCACCTGCTGGGCACGGGCTTCATCTACCTTCCCCGGATCTATCCCCTTCTTCAGGATACTCCTATGCAGGATCTTGTCTATACGTCCCATATACTCCGACAGCTTCTCCCCTGTCTTCTGGTAACAGTGTTCCAGTTGATAGGTAAGCTCCGTGATTTTCTCTGTCCCACCAAACACACTTTCCAGGATGTCTATGTAATCCTGTGCAGTGCAATCCTTCTTGCTTGTCTTCAGGTTGCGTATGGCCTCTAAGGCAGGCCCTTTTAGGCTCTCAACAATCCTTTGCTTCTTTCTACCTTCTGGGACCTCCCATTCTTCTAAGGCCTGCGTGGCACCATCTAACCACTCTTCAAATCCCTCTTCTCCCGAGGGTACAGGTTTCCTCCCTGAAAACATCCGGAGTTTCCTGTATCCCGACATCGGGTAGTCCCCGGGGTCTCTTCTGCACTGAGTCACAATCTCCCCTAGGACAGCGCACAGTTCTGCACTAAGAGTGGTCTGTGCAGGTGCGGGACTTTCCGTGCCCTTCTGCTCTTCCTTCTTTGGGGATAGCATAGTTTTCACTGGAGAACAGTCTCCCTTGCGCGGCAGCGCATGCAGCAATTGATAGGTCTGACCATCCAGTGCTCGTATGCTTTGGCTCCTGAACTGCTCTGGAGTCTCACTTCTCCATTCTACTAGGGCATATGTATACCCGGCATCATTTCTCGTGTCCATTATCCGTGACTTGTGGCCTGGGGATAATGACATTATGAGCTGCTTGACTGCCTCTTCCTGCCATATCCCTGGCAGTTCAATGACTGCTGCTGCGGCTGGATCAGTGCCCCATAGTGTGTACCACCGTCCCACTTCGGTCGGGTCCATGCCGGTACCTTCTGGCGGGTTTTCCCGCTGACTCAGGATCCCGGATTACGAGCCCCCACGTGTAGCGATACCCCCAGTTAAGAGGGCCGCAAGTTTGTTTTGGGTCCCTGAGTACAGCTCCACCAACCCCCCGGCAATTTGCTCTACCCGCTCTGGCACAGTTAGTAAAGGGGTATGTATCTATGCACATATAAATATCACTTATACTCTAAGTGTAATGGACTCAAACTCACAAGCAGACTGCTGAGATAAGAATAACTGGCTTTACTTTGGCAGTAAGAAAAGAAATAGTAACATGCACCAAACATTTGACTTACAACACATTAGCAGGTCCCTGCAATATGCACTTTAACATGTACACATATATGTATCAAAATAGCAATGGGGAACGGAGCGCCACGAGTGCGACCGTCTACTATGCACCTCTGAGGTGCAACAAATCTAACTGCGACTATCTAATGGATCAGGCCTGATCCCTAGCAATAGAGCTCAGTCCTTGAGAAAATACAGTATTCTTCACCGGCAAGAGAACTGTAGAGGTGGTGCACATGTAGCTTTAAATGGTGTGTTTGTAATCCACAGAAAGAACAATCTGCTGCTCTGAGGTAATTGTGCCTTGGCAGTTCAATAGGCATAGAAGTGAAAAGTGACAATGTATGATGAGCCTTTCAGCTCGCTCACCACTCCAGGGTACCGTCCTCAGCTCCGGGACCTCCACTGGCGTCGTCCGGCCTCCTCCGTCACAGCCCCTGCGCTCCGGTTCTCTCTCCGACCGACCGTTTGTAGGCACAAGTCTCCGCTCTGCTGCTGCTGACAATGAGGGGTGAGAGTCTCTCTCCGTCTGCTGCAAGGCCCAGGCTTCAGGCCTTCAGCAGTCCCGGTGCGCACAGGTGTCTCCTCACTCAGAAGTGTCTGCGTCACCAGCCCAGTCAGAAGAGGAAGAGGCGGTCTCTCCTCTTCCCTCTTCTCCTTTTATCTCCTCCCCCAGCAGCCTCTCAGGCGGAAACAAACAGCCTCCCGGGAGCCTGGGGAATTATGGGGAATGTAGTCTTCTCCCCTAAAAGGGGACAAAAAATAACAATTTGAACTCCTTTCCTCTCTAGCCAAACAAATGGCTGGGGTTACACTGTTTTCAATACTGCCATATTGACTCTGACTTGGCTAGCTAGTAGTGATTCACTGACCTGGAACAAGCATGGCAAATTGATCCTTTAAAAATGTCATGTATTATGCTTTTCCATGTGTGATTCAGTAATGAGCCATTATTACAATGACAACCATAGACAATACATCTTTAATGGCAATGGCAGCTCCCATGTTTATGTGCACACAGGTTTAGTTTAACCACTTCAATACCAGGCACTTAGACACCTTCCCGCCCAAGCCAATTTTCAGCTTTCAGCGATGTCGCAATTTGAATGACAATTGCGCGGTCATGCTACACTGTACCCAAACAAATTTTTTATCATTTTGTTCCAACAAATAGAGCTTTCTTTTGGTGGTATTTGATCACCTCTGTGATTTTTATTTTTTGAGCAACAAACAAAAAAAGACCGAAAATTTTGCAAAAAAACAAGTTTTTCTTTGTCACTGTAATTTTTTTTGTAAATAAGTGCGTTTTCTTCTTCAATGACGGGCACTGATAAGGCGGCACTGATGGGCACTGATAAGGCGGCACTGATGGTCACCGATGAGGTGGCACCAATGAGGTGGCACCGATGAGGTGGCACTGATGGGCACTGATAGGCGGCACTGATGGGCTCTGATAGGTGGCACTGATGGGCATTGATAGGTGGCACTGTTATGCGGCACTGATGGGCCCTCAGGTGGCACTGATGGGCACTCATAGGCGGCACTGATGGGCACTCATAGGCAGCACTGACGGGTACTTATAAGTGGCACTGATGCACACATATAGGTGGCACTGAAAGGTGGCATGGATGGGCACTGATGGGCACTGATAGGTGGGCATGGATGGGCACGGATGGGCACTGATATGTGGCACTGATGGACGCTGATGAGTGGCACTGATGACACTGATGGGTGGCATTGCTGGGCATCCCTGTTTTAAAACATTTTTGTTAAATAAATATGATGTGCCAATCAGTGCCCATCTGTGGGCACTGATTGGCATATTTTGTGCATTTTTTTTAACATGTGGATGGCCATGGGGGATGTACCTGGCCATCCACATGCTGGGGGCTTCCCTGGTGGTCCTGGGGGCTTCCCTGGTGGTCTAGTGGGGGCATCTGAGTGGGGGCTGCGCTGATAAACAATCAGCGCATACCCCCCCTGTCAGGAGAGCCGCCGATCGGCTCACCTCTACTCGCGTCTGTCAGACGCGAGTGAGGAAAAGCCGATCAACGGCTCTTCCTGTGTACATCGTGATCAGCCGTGATTGGACGCGGCTGATCACGTGGTAAAGAGCCTCCGCCGGAGGCTCTTTACCGAGATCAGTGTAGCGGTGTGTCAGACTGACACACCGCTCCACCGATCGCCGCGATGCGCGCCCCCACAGGCGCGCGGCGGCTGTTATCCTGAAGGACGTCATATGACGCCCAGTCAGGATAACGAAACCACTTCCCGGACGTCAATCTGCTATTGACCGGGCGGGAAGTGGTTAAGAACTAGTAACCAGTGGCTTTGACAAAGACATGGGTAGATACATATTGTATAGTTTTCATTCTATTTTCTACCATACAAACGACTGGTTTTGCCATCAGAATAAACTCTGAAGGTTTTTCCGACGGAGTTCCGACAGAATTCCGCTCAAGCTGTCTTGCATACACACAGCCACACCAAAGTACGACCGTCAAGAACGCGGTGACATACAACACGTACGACGCGACTAGAAAATGGAAGTTCAATAGCCAGTAGCCAATAGCTTCCGTCTCGTACTTGCTTTAGAGCATGCGTCGTTTTGGTGCATTGGAACAGACGAGTGTTTTTTTCGATAGTAATTTTTTCCATCCAAAAAATATAGAACATGTTCTCTATCTAAGTCCGTCTGAATTCTCGATGAAAAAAGTCAGATGGGGCATACACACGGTCGGAATATATGATGAAAAGCTCCCATCGGACTCTTTCTGTCGGAAATTCTGCTCATGTTTACGGGGCATAACATGTCTATGGCCGTAATATTCATAGAAAGACCATAAATAGTGGATGTTTGTCACTGAAAATTTTGTAGTTTGAAATTAAATTGGGTTACAATACATAGCCAGTTAAGAATTAGAGTTTTCCTTTAATAACAGCTAAACTTCAAGTCTTTTTCCTGCTATTAATAACTAATTATAATGATGATATATGAACAACAGGCTTCTGCTATGGCATAATAAAATCAGAAATACATTTAATGTGTTTTAACACATCTGGCAAAAAGAAACGGCAGATCAGTCAACAACAAGTGGTGTCACTAATTCTGAGTTACAATAGCATACGTGTCTCATAAATCAAGGCTGTAAGTGGCTAATGAAATTATACAATTTTCGACCATAAACTGACTCATAAACCAGCTCTGCTGGAAACGTGTAGTCATACTAAATAGAGTTTTTTAAATACAGTATGGTTTGTTTTTACATAATAGCTACTTTCCTTTTATTTTTTAATATACCAAACATATGTAACAAACTTTTCCATGCTTTGTCAGGCCATGTTAACCACTTCGATACCAGGCACTTTTACCCTCTTCCTGCCCAGGCCAATTGTCAGCTTTCAGTGGCTGTCGCAATTTGAATGACAACGACACAGTCATGCAACACTGTACCCAAACTACATTTTTATCATTTTGTTCACACAACTAGAGATTTGTTTTGGTGGTATTTAATCACCACTAAGTTTTTTTATATTTTGCAAAATAACCAAACAAAAGACAATGGTCTCCGCCACATGCCCTCAACATGGGGGGGTGCTCCCCCACCCCACCCCAAAGCACCTTGTCGCTTTGTTGATGGGGACAAGGGTCTCTTCCCCACAACCCTGGGCTGTGGTTGTGGGGGTCTGTGGGCAGGGGGCTTATTAGAATCTGGAAGCCACCTTTAAGAAAGGGGGCCCCTCAGATCAGCCATCGCTGGATAGCAAGAGTGGATTACCACCGCTGGAATCTTTTTTTTAATTTTTTTTTAGTTTTAATAAAGGACTTATCCCAACGGTGTCAGTGTGTTTTTTTAACAATTTTTGACACTTTCTTTGTGAAATGGTAGAGGTACTTTTGTACCCCCTTACCATTTCAAACAGGGGGGGCAGGATCTGGGGGTCCCCTTGTTAAAGGGGGTTTCCAGATTCTGATAAGCCCCCCGCCCGCAGACCCCCACAACCACTGCCCAGGGTTGTGGGGATGAGGCCCTTGTCCCCATCAACATGAGAACATGGTGATTTGAGGGGTCACAGACCCCCAAAGCATCCTCCCAATGTTGAGGGCATGTGGCCTGGTATGGTTCAGGAGGGGGGGCGCTCTCTCGTCCCCCCCCCCCCCCCTTTTCCTGCGGCCTTCCAGGTTGCATGCTCGGATAAAGGGTCTGGTATGGATTTTTTGGGGGAACTCCACGCCATTTTTTTAAAAAAATTGGCGTGGAGTTCCCCTTAAAATCCACACCAGACCTGAAGGGCCTGGTAATTAAATTTAGGGGGAACCCCACGCTTTTTTTATTTATTTTTTTAATCAATGACTTTCAATGACTGTTCTCTGTATTACGGGAGCCGACAATTCATTATAGCCGCGAGTGCTTTTAAATGCCTTTTTTTTCCTGCAGAAATGACACTTTGTGCAGGGACAGTTCTAAGCACAGGAAAAATGCACCCCTTTACAGGCATACTATAGACACCCCCCAGGTACAAAATTTAAAGGAATATTACACTTTTATTGTTTCACTTTAAGAACTATTAAAATCACTGCTCCCGAAAAAACGGCTGTTTTTAAAACTTTTTTTTGCATTGATACATATCCCCTGGGGCAGGACCCAGGTCCCCAAACACTTTTTAGGACAATTTTTATTTATTTATTACAGGATTTATATAGCGCCAACAGTTTACGCAGCGCTTTACAATATTAAAAGGGAGACAATACAGTTATAATACAATAAAATACAAGAGGATTAAGGGGGCCCTGCTCAGAAGAGCTTACAATCTAATAGGGTGGGGGAGGTGATACAAAAGGTTGTAACTGTGGGGAATGAGCTGATGGAAGTGGTAAAAGATTAGTTGGAGACATGATAGGCTTCCCTGAAGAGATGAGTTTTCAGGGATCGCCTGAAGGTAGCTAGAGTAGGGGATAGCCGGACAGGTTGAGGTAGCGAGTTCCAGAGGATGGGAGAGGCTCTGGAGAAATCCTGGAGACGAGCATGGGAGGAGGAAACAAGAGAGCTTGACAGGAGGAGATCTTGAGAAGAGCGGAGAGGACGGTTTGGAATATGTTTGGAGACAAGATTGGTGATGTAGCTCGGGGCAGAGCTGTGGATGGCTTTGTAAGTTGTGGTTAGTATTTTGAATTTAATTCGCTGGGCGATTGGGAGCCAGTGTAGGGATTGGAGGAGAGGGTTGGCAGACACTGAACGGTTGGTAAGGTGGATAAGTCTTGCAGCAGGATTCATGATAGACTGAAGAGGGTAGAGCCTATGGAGAGGCAGGCCAATGAGAAGGGAGTTGCAATAGTCAAGGCGAGAGATAACAAGGGAGTGAATGAGGAGCTTGGTGGTGTCATTTGTTAAAAAGGGGCGAATTTTAGAGATGTTACGGAGGTGAAGTCTACAAACTTTTGACAGCGATTGGACTTGAGGCTGAAATGACAAGTCCGAGTCTAGGATTACACCGAGTACCCTGGCGTGAGGGGAGGGACTGATGGTTGCATTGTTGATTTTGATGGAAAAGTCATGGAGGGGGGCACGGGCGGGGGGGAATAATAATAGCTCAGTTTTAGAGAGATTTAATTTAAGAAAGTGGTGCGACATCCATGTTGAGATGTCAGTTAGTAAGTTAGTAATGCGAGAGGAGACAGAAGGAGTGAGGTGAGGAGTAGACAGATAGATTTGGGTGTCATCGGCGTATAAGTGGTATTGGAAGCCGTGGGTGGTTATCAAGTGACCAAGGGAGGAGGTGTAGATGGAGAAGAGAAAGGGTCCAAGAACAGAGCCTTGGGGGACCCCCACAGAAAGGGGCAATGGAGAGGAGGAGACAGAGTTGTAGGTAACACTGAAGGAGCGCTGTGATAGATAGGCAGAGAACCAGGATAGAGCAGAAACTTTGAGACCAAGGGAATGGAGTTTATTGAGAAGGAGCGGGTGGTCAACAGTATCAAAGGCTGCAGAGAGGTCAAGTAGTAGCAGTATGGAGTACTGGCTGTCGGATTTAGCAGTTAGTAAATCGTTAGTGAGTTTTAGTAAGGCAGTTTCCGTGGAGTGTTGCGAGCGAAAGCCAGACTGTAAAGGGTCAAGAAGGTTATTTTCACTGAGGTAGGAGCTAAGACGGTTGTAGACTAAGCGCTCTAGAAGTTTAGAGGAGAATGGGAGCAATGAGATGGGCCTTAAGTTATTCAGGTTGGTGGGGTCCAGGGAGGGCTTTTTAAGTATGGGAGTGATCTGCGCATGTTTTAGAGGGGAGGGGAAGGTGCCCCTAGAGAGGGAGAGATTGAGTGAGGGAGCATAGGATAGAAGAAGAGGGTGACCGTAGTAGTTGTGAGGGAACAGGATCCAAGGGACAATTGGTTAAGTGGGCATCTGAGAAAAGTTTTGTAACCTCTTCAATAGTAGCCAAGTCAAAGGAGGAGAGTGTTGAAAGTGTCTTTAGGCAAGGTATGTTGGGTGGGGAAGGTGTACGCACAGTGGAGGTATCCTCACTAATTGCATCAATCTTGTCTTTGAAGTGATTGGCAATCTCTTGGGCAGTGAGTGAGTTAGTGGGTAGAGGGGGTGGGGGACGAAGCAGAGAGTTAAAGGTTGAGAAGAGCCGACGGGGACTGGATGACAAGGTATTAATAAGAGAGACAAAGTAGGTTTGTTTGGCAGCATGGAGGCAGGAATTGTATTTTAGAAGGGCAGATTTATATAGGGTGAAGTCGTGCAGGCATTTGGTTTTACGCCACAGTCG